>CM033642.1:18894284-18961236 GCA_019512145.1 Engystomops pustulosus | reverse complement strand
CTTCAGTATGTAGCCAGTGCCTACCCTTCAGTATGTAGCCAGTGCCTGCCCCCCAGTATGTAGCCAGTGCTTGCCCCCCCCCTTCCGTATATAGCCAACAGCCGCCTACCCAGACTTAAAAAAACGCAAAAACAACGTCCCCCACAGGTCCTCTTCTATCTTCAGCTCCGGCTCAATCTTCGGCTCCACGCGTGGTCCCGTCGCACACACCATGATGTGAGGCACATCATTAGTCGATGGCGGTGTACACATTATGCTTCAGCTCATAGTGTGTACGACACAGCTGCGGAGGACCTGAAGATGGAGCCAGAGCTGAAGATCAAAGAGGACCTAAGGGGGGGGGGGGGTGTCGAAAAGGTGAATATGGAGGTTTTTTTCATTGACTGGAGTATAAGCTCGAGTGTATGTGGTATTTACAAGTTTCTCTTTGTTTACAGCCGTTGTTTACAGCAGAGGTTACACATTAGGAGCGGATAGAAATTGTGTTGATGTCTGGTGAACGAAGCGCCCAGGTCACCTGCAGCAGTTTCTCAACGAGGATGACCCAGATTGCGGCACTGAATTTGCAGAATGGGCAATACAAAAATTGCAACAGGACCTTCAGTTTACACAGAACATTATATTCAGCGATGTGTGTCAGGAGTAGGAGAAGAGGGAGCAGAGGGGTGGCATTGACACAACAATGGCCAGAACTTTGTACACATTTTATAAGTTGTCATAAACTTGTTAGTAACTCATTAAAGAATAAAGTAACATTAAAACCAAGCATTATTGTTTTTCTTGTGAAATGCTCAATAGGTTTGATGTGTTACATGTGCCACAAACAGGAAGTTGATTTCACCAACCATTCCCATTTTATCTAGATGTATCCATATATATGGCCTACCCTGTAACAGCATCTGACAGATAGAAAAAGAGAGATGAGACCGATCAGAGATGATGAGAACCATGAGATGCATATAACACACAGTGACACACTTCTGCTCTGCTACATCTGAGCTAGAATACAGACCCTCCCCTCCCCTGGGTAAAGACCTTATCTGTAGCTTGTAGAGCAATTTGATGCTGTTTGCCAGCAGGAAGTGTCTCAGCTAGCCTTGAAATGGAGCGGCAAGGTGCTGGAGGCAGACAGGAGAAGCTATTTATGAGAATAATCTGCCCTGCCCGACCCAAGAAGATAGAAGATTTACATTCCGATTCCGAAATTTTATACACCAGGACTGATAGAGACAGGTTGGAATGGTGCATTAGAGAATGAGTTATTTTGTTATCCTGAATATATTTAAAAATCTTAAAGAACCCGTAAAGCTACCCTAGAGACAGAGGGGTCACAGGTTCCACTTTAGCTAATAATAAGACCCATATTCACCAATGTCACCAGGGTATCCAGGAGCCAGCTTTTCCAGTACTAACAGGAAAGGCAGGAGTCATCTTCTCCAGCACCGTCAGGGTGCCCAGGAGCCGTCTTCTTCAGCACCACAGGAATACCAAGGAGTCCTCTTCTCCAGAACCACCAAGCCACGAAGAAAACATCTTCTTCAGGACCGCAGAAGCACCTAGCAGTCATCGTCTCCAGAACCACCAGGATATAAAAGAGCAATCTTCTCCAGTATCATCAGGACACCCAGGTGCCATTTTCTCCATTCTCATTAGGACACCCAGGAGCCATTTTCTCTAGCACCGCCAAGATACCCAGGAACCATTTCCTTTAGAACCCCCGGGATATCCAGGAGCCATGTTCTCCAGCACTGCAAGGATACCCAGGAGCTGCCTTCTTCAGCAACGAAGGAATACCCAGGAGTCATCTTCTCCAGAATCACTAAGATACAAAGGAGCCTTTTTCTTCAGCACCGCAGGAATAACTAGGAGTCATCTTCTCCAGAAACACCAGGATACACAGGAACCATCAAGGACCACTAGGGTGTTTGATCCCTAGGGGTGGTCTGTTCACTCAAGCAATACACTGCACTACTACTGCTCCTCCAGAGGCAGGCTGTAATAGGAAATGTCAACAGAAAGCCACAGATGCCTCACAGAGGTTTTAATGGCTATGCCCATAAGTCACTGCTGCCGTCACTTTGCCAGCCCTGTTAATGGCAGCAAATGGTAAGTGTAAAAGTAGTAGAATGGTAACAGCAGCACTGGATGTGAAAAAAAGTATATAATGCAATAAAAAATGAGTATAAAATATGGAAAATAGATGTGTAGAAAAATAATGTTAGGCATCAGGTGAAAATGTTAAAAGAAATTTCAGAGATTTCTTGGTTAGAAATTGATGTAAAATGTGCCAAAATTTGAAGATATGTGGCAAAAAAGGCTGTATCTATTTTTTTCCAGACAAGATTGACAAGTGGGTGTGGTTAAAGAGAAAGAGAAGTGGCTTAGTGTGGAGGAATGTAAATTGAAATGTATAATTTTGTGGAAAATTGTTGGCACAAATTTGGTAAACCCGTAGACAACGGGTAGCAACGTACAAGGTTCAGAATATATGTTTTTACCACTATAAACATAGGAGGACATTTATCAAGACTTCTATGCCGGAAAACCGTTGTAGGTGCCCTGAAATAATCACAATTGTTAGTGGGGCACCAGCAAACCTTCACCTCATCTCCATGCCAAAGCGGGATGGAGGGGTGTGAATGGGGCGCAGCTGTCGGCAAAATGGGGCGGGCACAGGGAGCTACAATTAGTGACATTGCGCAGCTCGGTAGCCATCAAGACGCCGTCCTTTCCAGAATTCCCTCTTTTATGTGAAATCTCACACATTTACCTACCTATAAAAAAATCTTCCCCAAAGACAGGCAAATATGACTCTTTTCACCTTATTTTCACATGAGATGAGTCAAGTTTAGTGGTTGCAGAGGGAGAGTCATTTCAGTAGCCCCTAACTTCTGTTCTATAGCACCTAGAAACCAGCTTTTTGTGTCATATTAAAGATAATAAAGTCATAATTCAGACTTTATGGCTTTGTTAGTTTGAGAACTAGATACAGAGCCAGCTAAATGCTTATTTGGAAATGCAAACTGCAGATACAGATCCAGTTCCTTTGGTTACTGCCAGTATGTCCAGTTCTGGAGCTTACATAAGACCATAAGTCATATGGAAGAGCCATATTTGCCAGACTTCTGGGGATTGACCCTTGCTGTAGCTTATAGGCTTATAAGCTTACAGGCTAAGCTTTTCCTACTTGTTTAATTGGTAAAAATTATTTTATGGGGTTCTATTCTTATAGGGTCTTATCTGATCAACTTCCCAACTTCTGATCAGCTGATCAATGTGGGTCCAATATATAAAACCTATAGGCAGATGGCTGCCAACAATATGGATATTCAGGAGACACGTTTTACCAGATGGGGTCCGTGCCAAAGAACAAAGGACTTGTAGTATAACACATGGTCCCAAGGAGTCATGTCAGCGATGTTAACACCAATATAGGCCTGGAGTGTCCAGGATCACATGACATGTACCTACCTTAGTGATTTCAGCAGCCTGCTTCATGATACTTTTCTCCAGGTCTTTGGCTCGCTTTTTGTGGAATGGATTACTCTGGCTTTGGATCACGAATACAATTTCTTCCAGTTCTATAATAGTAGAAGATGGATCATTTACAAATGCGGCAGAAAATGACTGAAAGTGTTTTACAGAAAGAAAGAAATTGCTGCTTTTTATACTCAGGACCAAACACTGACAGTAGTTCTAAGATATTATGAAAGAAAATTGCAGGGAGTCTATTGTTGGGTCACTGTGAAAGACCCCTAATACGTTGGACGGGGTCAGGTAAGGAACACAGTCTGCAAACAGCAGCATGAAGAATTAACATCATGTTAAGGGTCAACTCCAGAGGCAACTTTATACTGATCTATGAAATCTATAGCAACACTGCCACCTAATGCCTGGAAGTGGGAACTGCATCTCATCCACAAATATATTTCATCATGCTATGCAGAATCTGCTCAGCTACACCTGCTCTATAACATGCTGCCTGCAGATAAGACACTATATCCAATCTGCAATAGACTAACAGTCAAATTTACTAAATGTCCGATCAGCAGAAAGCATATTGTAGAGCAGGAGCAGCTGAGAAGATTGTACATAGCGTCCTATCTGCAGAAAGCATGTTATAGAGCAGGAGAAGCTGATATACAGCAGAAGAAGTTGTCCTATCTACAGACAGCATGTTACAGAGCATCAAGAGTAGCCAGTATAGTCACAGTATAGTAGTACAGCTACTACTGTACATATTGTCATATATATCAGCAGTACTTAATAGAGCAGGAGGAGCAAAGAAAAATAAACAGTGTCTTATCTGCAAGGCAGCATGTTATAGAGCAGTGTAAGCAGATTAACCTTTAGCTTTATTGGAAAATTCATTCACAGGATCACAGTCTGCAAATACGAGCATGAAGAATTGACATCATTTTAAGGGTCAACTCCAGAAGAAACTTTATTCTGATCTAAGAAATCTATTGCAACACTGCCACCTAATGCATATAATTGGGAACTGCATCTTATCCCCATATATATTGAATTATGCTATGTAGAATCTGCCCAGCCCCTCCTGCTCTATAACATGCTGCCTGCAGATAAGACACTACATGTAATCTGCTCAGCTCCTCCTGCTCTAAAGCATTCTGCCTGCAGATAAGAAATAATGTACAATCTGCTTGGTTCCTTCTGTTCTATAACATGCTGTCTGCAGATTGAACACTATATAAAATCTTCTCAGCTCCTCCTGCTCTATAACATGCTGCCTGCAGATGGGACACTATATACAATCTTCTCAGCTCCTTTTGCTCTATAATATGCTGCCTGCAGATAGGACACTGTACAATCTGCTCAGCTCCTCCTGCTCTATAGCATTCTATCTGCAGTTAGGACACTATGTAGATGCAGATGACATCGACACCAAGTTCGATGTGATTGGTAGGTTTTTCCTGCATCACACTCTGACCCAGAAGACTGAGTGGTTTCAGTCCTGACTCCGGCAGAATGCAGAAATGTGGCCAAAGGTAAGTAACTTTTTCTTTTCATAGAAAAACTTAAGAGGACAAGGAGGGGCACAGTATGGAAAATTATTCGGGGTACTGTGGCCTCTTCTGTATAAAATTATAATATTTTTTTCCATATGTGCTATATATAAACTAGAATAAATTCATATAAATTTACAATTTACAGAGGACTATATGTAAATGAATAATTGGCACGGGAATATATAAATAATCATAATAGGGCGTTCTATGTGGAGATTATTTGTATAAAATAGCTGATAAGGGAGTACCAAATATAAAGATAATAATTGAGGAAAGCTTTAAATAAAACATATTTCATTAATAAGGATCTTGTATAAAAATTATTAGGGGAGGCATTACATTGGTAAAATAATTACTTTTAGGGGGTTATATAGGCACTGTGACTATACTGGCTACTACAGTGGGGGCACAGTGACTATACTGGCTACTACAGTGGGGGCACAGTGACTATACTGGCTACTACAGTGGGGGCACAGTGACTATACTGGCTACTACAGTGGGGGCACAGTGACTATACTGGCTACTACGGCGGGGCACTGTGAATCAATTGGCTACATTGAGGCCACTGTGACTATATTGGCTGCTGTGGAAGCACTGTGACTATACTGGCTACTGTGGGGGCCCTGTGCCTATATTGGCTACTGTGGGGACACGGTGACTATATTGGCTACTTTGGGGGCAATGACTATATTGGCTACTCTGGGGGCACTGTCACTTCAGGCAACTGTGAGGCACTGTGATTATTTTGGTTAATGTGGAGATACTGTGACTAAATTGGCTACTTTGGGGGCACTGACTATTGGTTACTGTTGCGGCATTGTGACTCAATTGGCTATATTAACTGATGTGGGGGCACTGTGACTATATTGGCTATTATAGTGGAGGCACAATGACTATACTGGCTACAACAGTGGAGACACTGTGACCATATTAGATACATGGGGTGTACTGTGACTATATTTGCTACAGTGAGGGCACTGTGACTACATTGGCTATTGTGGAAGAACAGTGACAAATTTGGCAACTGCTGGGGTACTGTGGCTATGAGCAACTGTGTGGCACTGTTACTATATTGGCTATTGTGGGGGGCACTATACGATTACTATTTTGGCACAGTTACTATTTAGCTACTATTGGGGCACTGTGACTATATTAGCTACTGTGGGAACAATGTTACCATGGGCAAATATGTGGCACTGTGACTATATTGGTCACTGTGGGGGAGCAGTGACTATGTTGGCTACTTTGGGGGCACTATTGGTTACTGTTGGTGCATTGAGACTGAGCAACTATGGGGCACTGTGACTATGTTGACTACTGTGACTATACTGGTTATTGTGGGAGCACTGTAACTATATTGGTCACTGTGGGGGCACTGTGACTATATTGGTTACTGTGAGGGCACTGACTATATTGGCTATTGTGGGGGGGTGACTTTATTGACTAAGTAGGGGCACTGACTATTGATTACTGTGTGGACACTGTATATTGGCTACTGTGGGGGCACTGTGACTATATTGGTTACTGTGAGGGCACTGTGACAATATTGGTTACTGTGGGGACACTGACTATTTTGGCTATTGAGGGGAACTGTGACTTTATTGGCTAATGTTGGTGCACTGACTATTGATTACTGTGTGGACACTGACTATTGGCTACTGTGTGGGCACTGTGACTATATTGGTTACTGTGGGGCCACTTTATGTAGACATGGTAATGTGGGCATCAAGCCTAAAAAGTAAAAATTAGTTTGGGAGCAGAAAGCCCCAAAACTGATAAGGGGCATAAGGGATCTAGGCGATAAGCAAATACAGTATTATGGTAGATGGTACAATGCTGTCAGATGCACCACATTAGGGGCATGGCCATAGACCATGTGTGTCCATATACCCGTAAGCCATAGTGTGTTGGTCACTAGAATAAAATATCCATTGTGCAAACAGGGGCACAACAGTCTAAATGTCTTATAACACAAACGTAAAAATGCCAGGAAAAAAAACTTACCCAGAGGCACAGGAGCCAATGATCTGCTTTCTGGATTCTGTGACAAAAAGAAAAAAAAATAGACATATAAAATGAATAAAGACAAAACAAGCAAATCACACAACACATTATACGTCGTCATACGTCTGACATCACATCAGGGCGACATGTTTTACACCAATTCACATGGAGGCAAAAATTTGACTCATTTTATTACATATTTGCCACAGAACTTTGAGCAAAATCTTTGGTAATATCTGAGCTTTACATTTGGATTTTGTTGTGGATCTGTAGAAGATTCTGCCCTGACGGGGTCATTGTATGGGTGTAGATAATCTACAGTATCCTATGTAAAGGTGCGAAAGGTCTGAGCACTGGGGGGGTCTTTACAGCACCAAATACCTAATACAGGGGATATCCCTTACTACACAAGGATATGGATAGATAGAAATGGTATGAGGACAAGGAACCTTGTTATTCCTATTGTCTCCTAATATCCAATGCACATTATAAGGCCATTTATAGATGCAGGTTTCTTGTGCTCATAGCCTTCAATTATTGCCAATTATAATTTCACACTCTTAGCACTAATACAATATTAATTGTAAGAAGATCACAATGTGAATCCATATTACACCCCAACACAAACCCTCGTCCCAGCACATCCCCTCTATATAAAATACTGTTCCTGTAATATTGAATCCTACCACAAGAGGGCAGACGCGTCCCTTTAATCATCAGAAAATAACTCCTAAAATTCTTCTATTCCGTTCTATACCATTGAGACACATCAAAGGAAAGCAAAACGCAGACTTCATAGACCGCAACGATTTACTGGAAAATATATTCATGTTAACGATTCCTGCAGCTTTGTGGGCAGCGATATCCCCAGGGGACAAGAGTAACATCTCTCCTCACCATTAATGTTTACTCTGTAGTCCACTGCCCATCCCTCAAATAGTTTCTTATCCGTGTACCCCACCCTCAGGTTCTCCGTGCTTATTCCCCTAAAAATAAGATGGATAGATGTATGGTTTGGATATTGATGACCTATCCATAGTATGGAACATCTATATAAGCTGAGTGGAGCCCCTGATGATCTAATATTGATGGCCTAACCTGTGGATAGATCATCAATTTGGAAAACTCCATGAATACATACACTGCGCAAAAAAAATAAAGGGAACACAATGGGGCACATTTACTTACCCGTCCTGCGCATCCCCGAAAGTGCGTTATCTGACCGGAATGCACTCTGCCGCGATTCACTTAGATCGTGCGCCCAATATCCTGCATGTGTCGCTTCCCCGCTCAAGGCCGACGGAGTTCACCATCTTCCTGGTGCATGTAAGTGCTTGATCTTGCGACACAATTTGAAAGTTACATCCTGCGCTCAGTCCGAATCAGTCGGATCGTCCGACGGCTCGTCCCCTGATTTCTGTTGCATGAAAGCCAACGCAGCTGCACCAAAATCCGTCCGCGTGCGATGCAATCCCCAGTTAAATACCTGTCACAGCGGCACAAATACACGAAAACCACGCAAAATCCAACGAAAGTGCGATCTGTGGACCCTTAGTAAATAAGCCCCAATATAATTTCAAGTAAATCAAACTTCTGTGAAATAAACTATTCACTTAGGAAGCAGCACTGATTGACAAACAATATCACAGGCAATTAGCAAGTCACACTTAATAAAGGAGTGGTTCTGCAGGTGGGGACCACAGACCACTTCTCAGTACCAAAGCTTTATGGCTGATATTTTTGTCAATTTTGAGTGCTGGTGGTGCTTTCACACGCATGGTAGCATGAGACGGACTCTACAACCCACACAAGTGGCTCAGGTAGTGCAGCTCATCCAGGATGGAAAATCAAAGTAAGCTGTGGCCAGAAGGTCCGCTATGTCTGTTTAGTAGTGCCCACAGGCTGGAGGCACTACCAGGAGACGTGGAGAGTGCCAAAAGGAGGGCAACAACCCAGCAGCAGTGCTGCTACCTTCACCTTTGTGCAAGGAGGAACAGGAGGAGCACTGCCAGAGTCCTGCAAAATGACCTCCAGCAGCCACAAATGTGCATGAGTCTGCACAAACAGTTAGAAACGGTTAGGATGGAATGAGGGCCTGACGTCCACAGAGGACGTCCACACGGGGTTGTGCTCACAGCCCAACACTGTGCAGGATGCTTGGCATTTGTCAGGGAACAAATGGCAAATTCAGCACTGGCGCCCTGTGCTCTTCACAGATCAAAGCAGGTTCACACTGAGCACATGTGACAGAGTCTGGAGACATCATGGAGAGTGATCTGCTGTCTGCAACATCCTTCAGCATGACCGGTTTGGCAGTGGGTCAGTAATGGTATACGGCCGCACAGCCATCCATGTGCTCGCCAGAGGCAGCCTGACTGTCATTAGGTACCGGGATTAGACCCTCAGACCCTTTGTGGGACCATATGCTGGGTGCGGTTGGGTACTAAAGCAGGACAATGCTAGACCTTATGTAGCTGGAGTGTGTCAGCAGTTCCTGCAAGATGAGGGCATTGAAGCTATGGACTGGCCCGCTCGTTCCCTAGACCTGAGTCCGATTGAGCACTTCTGGGACATCATGTCTCGCTCCATGCATCAACGTCCACCACAGACTGTCCAGGAGTTGGCGGATGCTTTAGTCCAGGTCTGGGAGGAGATCCCTGAGGAGACCATCCACAACCTCATCAGGAGCATTACAGGGTGTTGTAGGGAGGTCATACAGGCACGTGGGGGCCACACACAATACTGGGCCTCAGTTTGACTTGTTTTAAGGACATTACACCAAAGTTGGATAAGCCTGTAGTTAGTTTTCCCACTTTAAATTTGTGGGTGACTCCAAATCCAGGCCTCCATTGGTTAATAAATTTGATTTTCATTGATGATTTTTTTTTTTTTGTGACTTTGTTGTCAGCACATTCAGCTTTGTACAGAACAAAGTATTTGTTGAGAATATTTTATTCTTTCAGATATAGGATGTGTTATTATAGTGTTCCCTTTATTCTGTGCAGTGTATATCATAAGTCTGTAGGTGTCCTGGTCACTTCTTGTAATGTCTCCGGTTCTGTGGACCTACAGCAGATATAGGGGGCCGTGCGCTCACTGCTGTATGCAGGTGCATGTGGCACCCAAATCAGGGGATGGATGGGCGTCAACATGAGCCAGAGAAGCCTCTTAGTATATGGGGCACAGCGCAATGAATCACAAAGATGCTAGAAATCCCAGCGACAGATATCAGTCTATAACTGTATGTGCACATGTGCCATTGTATTTCTGCTGCCGGCACATGTCTTCTTATGTATCTCAGCCGGACATAAATAAGAACATATTTTGTTTGTTTTTATGGTGGTGTTAGCTTGTACAACTTTTTCGGACTTAATAGGCCCATCTATGGAAGTATGTATAAGTCAATTGTACTTCAATTTACATCTATTTTTTGCAAATTTGCTCAAAAATAAGGTGCAAATTTAAAGGAAACATCTGTCTTGCAATATTCTACAATATTCTACAATATTCTACAACAGACGCATACACTGGCAAACTTCTTAACACCCAGGCGTAGATGCAAAAAAAAAATAATGTACAAGTCCCCCTAAAACTGTATTATGCTTAGCTCCCCCTGTACTGTATCATGCTGCCTGCAGATAGGACACCATGTACAATCTGCTCAGCTCCTCCTGCTCTATAACATGCTGCCTGCAGATAGGACACCATGTACAATCTGCTCAGTCCCTCCTGCTCTAGAACATGCTGCCGGCAGATAGGACACTATGGACAATCTACAGTCATAGCCATAAGTTTTGAGAATGACACAAATATTATATTTTCACATGATCTGTTGCCCTCTGGTTTGTCAGATGTTTTTATCACATACAGAAATACAAGTGCAATCATTTTATGTGTAACAAAAGCTTTTATTGGCAGTTACAATGAGTTAATGCAGCAAGTCAATATTTGCAGTGTTGCCCCTTCTTCTTCAGGACCTCTGCAATTCTCCCTGGCAGCTCTCAATCACCTTCTGGACCAAATCCTGACTGATAGCCGTCCATTCTTTCATAATCAATGCTTGCTTGTCACAATTTGTTGGTTTTTGTTTGTCCACCCGTCTCTTGATGATTGACCACAAGTTCTCAATGGGATTAAGATCTGGGGAGTTTCCAGGCCATGGACCAAAAATCTCTATGTTTTGTTCCCTGAGACATTTAGTTCTCCCCTTTGCTTTATGGCAGGTGCTCCATCATGCTGGAAAAGGCATTGTTGATCACCAAACTGCTCTTGGACGGTTTGGAGAAGTTGCTCTTGGGGGACATTCTGGTCCCATTCTTTATTCATGGATGTGTTTTTAGGCAAAACTATGAGAGAGCCGATTCCCTTGGCTGAGAATCCGCCCCACACATGGTTGCAGGAGGCTTTACACTTGGCATGAGACAAGACTGGTGTTATCACTCACCTTGTCTTCTCCCAACAAGCTGTTTTCCAGATGTTCCAAACAATCGGAAAGGGATTCATCAGAGACAATGACTTTACCCCAGTCCTCAGCAGTCCACTCCCTGTACCTTTTGCAGAATATAAGTCTGTCCCTGGAGAGAAGTGGCTTCTTTGCTGCCCTCCTTGGCACCAGGCCTTGCTCCAAGAGTCTCCGTTGTCTCACAGTGCGTGCAGATGCACTCACACCTGCCTGCTGCCATTCCTGAGCAAGCTCTGCACTGCTGGTAGCCCGATCCTGAAGCTGAAACACTTTTAAGAGATGGTCCTGGGGCTTGCTTGTCCTTCTTGGGCGCCCTGGAGCCTTTTTGGCAACAATGGAACCTCTCTCCTCGAATTCCTTGATGATGCGATAGATTGTTGACTGAGGTGCAATCTTTCTAGCTGCGATACTCTTCCCTGTTCAGCCAGTTTTGTGCAGTGCAAAGATGACTGCACGTGTTTCTTTAGAGATAACCATGGTTAACAATGATGCCAAGCACCAGCCTCCTTTTAAAGTGTCCAGTGGTGTGATTCTTACTTAAACATGACAGATTGATCTCCAGCCCTATCCCCATAAACACCCACACCTGTGTTACTGGAGCAATCACTGACACCATGTTAGCTGCTCCTTTTAAGGCAGACCTGCAATGAAGTTGAAATGTGTTTTGGGGGAAAAGTTCATTTTCTAGGCAAATATTGACTTTGCAATTAATTGATGTTAAGCTGATCACTCTATAACATTCTGGAGTATATGCAAATTGCCATTATAAAACCTGATGCAGTAAATGTTGTAAAAATTAACATTTGTATCATTCTCAAAACTTTTGGCCATGACTGAATTCAGCTTCTCTTGTTCTTACATGTTGTCTGCAGATAGGACATTATGTACACTCTGCTCAGCTCCTCCTGCTCTATAATTTTCTTCCTGCAGATTACACACCAAGTACACCTTGCTCATCTGCTCCTGCTCAATAACATGCTGCCTGCAGATAGGACACTATATATAATCTGCTCATCTCCTCCTGCTCTATAACATATTGCCTGCAGACAGGACACTGTGTACAATCTGCTTAGCTGCTCCTGCTCTATAACATGCTGCCTGTAGATTTCATAGCACATGCATGCGATAGGTCCTCTATAAAAGGTAGCTACATCCCACGATGACAACAGACACAATATTCCAGGAAAAAAGATAACGTGCATTTGACTAATATACTCTACTTACTAAATGACTGTTTCCTTAACCTCAACCTACACAAATCCTTTATATATAATGATTCAGGGTGCAGCACGATTACAATGTACGTACGGAGGCATTTAGAAAAGTGCTATTATATCCATGCATTCCCTTAAGGAGGAGTAAAACGCTTCATTCTGACAAGTCGTTTTAGAAGAGACTGGAGAGACTATTCCCTCCATGACTTATCCTGCATTATAGGAAATTACTCGCCTCGCTGAGAACCTGATTGGTGTGAGTGCAGGAGGCGATAGACATCCGTCACTGCCATCTCCAGGTGACACCACTGCGCCCCTCTCCAAAGGAGACTCAGCCCACAATTACACTTGAATAATAATAAGCCGCTACGTGGCGCAGAGCATTCCATCAATTTCTTCTAATATCCCAATGTTTCTACAACCCTCTAAAGAGATCTCGACAGCTCTCGACATGCCGAGCGTTCCAACAAAATCTTTTCAGAGATCCTCACATTAATAACGCTTTCTGGGAAGCGGCCACAGTGGAAATGCTATTCATTACCAGAGCGGTCACGGTACAAAATTTAGGTTAAAAAAAAATCTATTTTACAAGAAGAGTCATTAAAGGGGTATTCTCATCTGGGCATTGACATTTCATTTAATCAATCTCCCATATACATACATTCCCTCAAATGGATGTCATTAAAAAAACCTAATGTACCTGTGTGAAGATAATTTGCCATAAATGTAGCCAGTTAGTTAGAAAGGAGATTGCTGTCCTTGGATACGACCACCACTGCTGGTTTATGGCTTTATTTTTTTCGCACAGTTCTTGTTCTCATGCTGCAACCACATTAACAGCCCCCTCAGGTAGGGTATGAAATGTTCTTTCTAGAATTCCCTCTTTTATGTGAAATTTTACCTCTGATGCAGTAGGGGGAGTATAAAGTAGGCTTACAACCTGAGCCTCTCCATAATGCAGCAAACCCCCGTCGCTAACACCCATAATGGGTGCCGTCACTGACCGGGGGGTGATAACCATCTAAATGTCACCGGAATAGGGGCGTTTAAATGTCGTCGGCGCATGGGTTGTGCCATCTTCAATTCGTTTGGCACGCCTGGTAATGTCATCGGGGCACACTGATCGTTTACCAAGAACCCAGACCGCTCTTTAGGGCAGCGCAAAATCCCCATATCCTGCAATACTGTAGTATTGAAGTATATGGTGGGTAACCTCATAACTGATAATAGTGCCCAATATTAGAATCACCACTTTTTCGCCATTTTGCATCATATAAAATTTTTAATACAAATTGATCAGAAGCTCATACAGCCCTTAAAATGGTAGAAATAATATATATATATATACCTTACATAGCTCAGAAAACCAAAGTATTAAATAGATTTTTAAAAAATTAAAACCTTGTACAAATGGTTTTATTTATTTTTTTTCAGTCTACTAAAACATAATAAACCTGCTAAAATAAAATATCATACCAAACCAAAGAATAAATCTGAGGTATTATCTGGAGGGCTCGGTTAAAGCTGTAAAAACAGAGGCCACAAGAAAATAAAGCAAATGTATTTTTTCACCAATTTCACCACATTTGGAATCTTTTTCCAGCTTTTCAGTTTACGGCATGGAATATTAAATACGATCACTCGGAAGGACAATTTGTTGCGTAGAAAACAAGCCCTCACACAGTTCTGTACGCAGAAAATGTAAAAAAGGTATTTTTGAGGGTGGGGAGCACAAAATGGAAACTTAATAACGAAAAAGGCCAGTGGTGTTAAGGGGTTAATAGTTTACCTATAAAAACCAATCCCCTGTCAAGAAAATTAGCA
Organism: Engystomops pustulosus; assembly: GCA_019512145.1. Taxonomy (NCBI): domain Eukaryota; kingdom Metazoa; phylum Chordata; class Amphibia; order Anura; family Leptodactylidae; genus Engystomops; species Engystomops pustulosus. Next base: position 18,946,702 of record CM033642.1, on the reverse strand, counting down.
GAGAAGAGTCACATTTTGCCTGAGATGAGTTAAGTTTAAAGGCTGCATGGGGAGTGTCACTTCAGATGCCGTTATCCTCCATTCTTAAGCACCTACAAACATGCTTCTGGTGTCATATTAAAGATAATAATTTCATCATTCGGGTCTACAGAACCAGATATGCGGCCAGTGAAATACACCGCTTGAAATGTGGCTTGAGATAAATATCCATTAACCCTTAATTTCATTAACTCCCTGTGTAACTCACATAAGCAGCGACCTGAAAGATGAAATTCTTATCTTTAATAAGACACCAGAAGCATGGCTATATAGGGATTATAGAGGATATGATATGGGCATACGCTCATTCTTCAACCTCTATGTCACTAATTTTGGACAAGAAGTGACTCTTTCTAGCTCATTTACTGTGTAGAATTTTTTTTACCGGTGAGATTTCACAATAAAAAGAGGAAATTCTAGAAAGGACATTTCATACCCTACCTGAGGGGGGCAGTAGTGTAATAAGATAAAACCTGTAACAGAATGCTTTCCTACATGTCCGGGACACACAGTTGTGCAGCACTGTACCATCATATAATACTATAATAAGGGTCACATGTAAAGAGCCCTGCACTGTACAGCCACGGATATATTGCAAAGAATCTGAGGATCTAAAAAAATATCCAAATTTCTCCAATGCCTCTAAATAATCCCAATTACAGAACAATCTACACAACACAGACTGAGCAGCTGCAGGTTTGATCCCATATGATAGACCTAGAGGCGCAGAAGGTTCCCCTTTTATCCTGCTGTAGCTGCTCTCCCTTAATTGGATCCGTAGATTGGCCCCATGTGGCAAGAAGAGGAATCCGACTGTCTCCTCCTAATCCAACTCCAGGTCCTGCTTAGCATTTAAGGGGAGTTGGGTCTTTTAAAGCAAAACATAACTGACATAGATATTACTCCCTTGAGCCTGTGTATGTAAGAGAGGGGCAGAAAGGCGTCTCCCTAATCCTGGACAGCCGCCAGGAAATCTACCATCAAAATCCATCAAACGGGAGGAGGCGACGGATATATTTTAACTGCCCTGTGGTCCGACGATAAAATAATACATTTCAATACCCCAAACTAACAGAACATTTTAGATGTCTTTATACATGTCCCACTGATGCCTCTATCCATGGGATTAGAGACAGCATTCTTCTAAAAAAGAGATATCAGTCCCAGTATTTGACCATTGCATTTACATCGCATGTGTGTTTACAATACATTAGCGTTTACACTACGCTTACATTTCCATAGCGTTTGCATCCTTATGGCATCACATTTTGTAACATTGCATTTTTGTAAACAGTGTAAACGCAATGTTAACTTATATTAGATGAATCTTAACACAATTTATGAACACAGCATGAACATGAGCATAGGTAGAGAGATCACACACTGTCTCACACTAATTGGACAGTATAATAATTGTTTATTTTTATAAAGAGATCACACACTGTCGGACACTGATTGGACAGTATGAGAGAAAAATAGCATAACACACGCCTCCAGCTCCTCCTCTCTAACAGAACACAGATTATAATGGTCAGATACTGGGACTGATCTCTTCACAACCGTGGGGGCTAGAAATAAAATTCAAAGTGCCCCTGAATGGTATATTAATCACCAATGTTTGAGGTGGTGAAAGGTCCTATAATAAAATAGATATATTTTATCAGAAGAAGATTCTAAAGTAAAAGAAAAAATAAAAACGACTCTGATATTCTTAGGTTTTCTGACTTTCATCACATCTTCCCTTCCATCACTTTAACAGGAGGAGGAGCGGCCCCTCAGAGCCAGACAGATTTATTAGTGATGGAAATGATATGTCGGCTAGGAGCTGGCATCTTCTTCATCTACAGGAGATACACCTAATTCATTAACAGCACCTCTTACTAAATTAAGTGTTATTCTCTCTAGGGCAGAGGAGATCAAAACTAATACAGGAGAGCCAGTCTTTATAAAATATTCCTCAATATTCAGCAACATCCTAAAATGGGGCAAAAGCGAATTGGTCTTTTATGTGACCACTGTTATGGATGGTAAATAGTGTAACTTTTTAATGAAGCCATCCACCTCAGGCGTATGCTACAACAGGCGGCAAACCAGGGCAGCCCATTTTGGCTGGGAGGAGATGGGAGGGGTGAGTGCTCAGCACCCCTCCCCTCTCCATAGGAGTAGGACGGCTGCTCTGCAATATGGGCAGGAATAGGACCTACTCTATCGCTTGTGGTGTAGGCAGACCCGACTTGGGCACAGTGCAGCGTGAAACCGTGTGCCAACCACTAGGCCTCAATGGGGACTACTCAAGGCCTCTACATTGTATAGGTATAAGGGATAAATCATACGGTCAGTCTCTGAGTCATGGACATTTAGCTGGGGGATTTCACAAACTAAGCACAGTGTAACATATGGCGCAAGGACCCCCTGCTTCCTCGTGGAATACTAGCACGTACTGTAATCACGAACACAGACGTGCGTTTTACTCAGATGTGACCTTTCCAACCTCAAGCCTCACGGGAGATTCAATGAAAGGGGCATGGAAGGACATATGGGAGTTGTTAGGTGTAAAAGTTTCCAGAGCAGACAGTAATAAAACACAGTAATACACTAGCAAATCCCAAATCTACCGAACTTAACTAAGTCCATGGCTGATACGGTACGTTGTTTCGTACTAGAATTCGCTTTACCGGTCATTTCACATAAAATTGCGATACAACATTGTATAAATATGTAGCTGTATAAACGTAATATAACGCCTGATCTTTCCCCAAGGCTGGACATGTCCAGATGTTATCATCTAGTGATATTAGATTAATGAGAAATTACAATCTTTCATCTCTTCTTTAGAATTTCTTGCAGGATCTACGATTCCCATTTAATTTCCTGTTTGGGTGACCACTACTGCCCTTCACGCATCTACCAAATAACAGAAGGAAAAAAAATTGTAATTTTTTTTTTTTTTAAGGAAATCTGTCAGGTGCATGTGTTTTTCTACCTACAGAGGGCACAGGTGGGTGGGGGTGTGATGTTACCATAGCAGGGCCAAGAGAAATGCATTTATGCTCCAGGATTGTAGCTGAATACGAAGCTTGGTGCACTGGATTGTTGGATCTCTTCATTGTACTGCTTCACAGCCCCACCCCCCTTATGTAGCAGCTTCTGTTTGAATACTACAGCAGTTACTAAGAGGGGAGGGGCTGTAGAGCAGCACAATGAATACTGTTCACACGTCAGTGAACCAAAGTGCTCCATGTAGGGCAGCACGGTGGCTGAGTGAGTAGCGCTTCTGCCTTGCAGCGCTGGGGTCCAGGGTTCAAATTCCACCCAGGCCAACATCTGCATAGAGTTTGTATGTTCTTTCCGTGTTTGCGTTGGTTTCCTCTGGGTCCTCCTGTTTCTTCCCACACTCCAAAACATACTGTTAGGTTGTTTAGATTGTGAGCCCCATGGGGACAGGGAACAATTTGACATGCTTTGTGCAGCGCTGCGTAATCTGTGTATGCTATATAAATAAAGAATTGTTATTATTATGTCCAGCTACAATCTTGGAAGATAAATGAATTTTTCACAGTCCTGCTGCTAACACCACCACACACAAAGGTATGGTAACACAGATCTCCAGGGACAATGCCTAACACTGACTGCAGCTTTAAATAGCCTAAACTTTTGACAGATTCCCGTTAAGGTTATTCAGAAAGACGTCGAATAAAGAACAAGGGAAGTGTGGAATAAATAACACAAGTAATATATATTTTTTTTATCTGCACTTGGGAGAGAAGTTAAAAGCTAAATTATGAAAAGTGGATTCACCCTTTAAGTGTAAATTGCTGAGCTATTATACCCCTCATATCAATTCAATACTTGAACACCTTTACAGTCAAATCATGAGACACTTTGCAGAGAATCTCAGCTCCTCTAATGTAGTGTATTAACCTGGAGAAAATCGTTTTCAAGCTGCCACATGTAATGGAATTCTGAGCTAAACAAACGGAATAAAATTAGATCATTAGCGAGTAATAAGAAATGCGCGGTGACCCGGGTCAGTAACAGAGTCCAGCATCACAACGATGGAAGCTGAAAACATGCACTTCACCGTGCGCCGGTGGCGTCTAATGAAAGGAGCGCAGAATGATGAGCGGGAGACGAGAAAGGATGAAAAAAAGCGCATTCATGGTGCAGTCTATGGGGTTTGTATATGGTATAACCTTTACTTCACGTCTTTAAGAATAAAAATACGTTGTAAATCGCTGAAGAGCACCTTCCCCATAGGAAAGCTTCAGGTCAAACGCCAAGTGGTTTAATAACTCATGAAACTCCAAGGTCAGTGTGTAATACTGGAAACGGAGGTGAATGTCTCATAATGGAATATGGAAAAGTAAACTTCTTCTTGCTTCAAAATACCGTATTTTTCGGACTATAAGGCGCACCATCAATAAATGCCTGCTAAAATGTCTAGGTTTAAATACAAGGCGCACCTGATTATAAGGATGAATGACCAGCAGGTGGCAGACCTGTGCGCAGTACAAGGCAGCTGTTGTCTGTAAGTATGATTCATATATAAGGCGCACTGGACTATAAGGGGCACCTTTGATTTCTGAGAAAATAAAGGATTTTTTGTGCGCCTTATAGTTCGAAAAATACAGTATTCAAATAAATGAGGCAGAAATGTCTCAGCGCTTACAGGGAACCTGCCATCTAAATTAACCCACCCAAAATAAATACTTCATGAAAAAACAGGACTAAAAAGCATTGTATTTCCCCAAAATGGCTCCTATTCATGTAAACCAGAACAGTTTGCAAACTTACATGCAACTTACCTGAAGTGAGTCCAATTATATTAATTTAATCATATACATATACAATTTTACTTGCATTGTCCTGCCTCCTTGTTCCTGACAGGGCTCCCTACTAGGACATGCTGCTGTATAGAACTGGTACTATTACAATACCAGGACTATTCAACTTCAGACATACAACTGTTTACTTATTATTAGAGGTAGGTAGAAAATGTTTTACACAGCGCACATTGAGAGAAAGGGTGATGTAATCTAAGGTCCTTTACCTAGTGACATTTGGGTTACCCAGTGACATTACAAGATCTACCTCGGCTATGTATCTGAACACATAAAATCACAGCAGCGGCCATGGACTTTTACTCCTTCCCACCCTCCATAGAGGATCCTGTGACTTCATGTGATCAGATACATACATGGGGTAGACTTTGCAAATATTACAGGGTCAAGTACCTTAGATGACATCACCCTGGTCACATGACATGAAGTGCTATATGGTGAAGAGGGAAGGAGTACATAGGAGGGGCAGGCTGAGGAGGACATGCCACCTTTGATGCCAGGTAATATAAGTAGAGTGGCTTTTATGGATGTAAGGGAAAACATTTTTAGCTAAAAGAAGGGGTTCAGTAAGTTAATAAGGGAACCTGTCACTAGCTACATTTGTGAAAAAAGTAGTGACTGGTTCCCTCTAACATTGAGTCCTTGTGGCACAGATTTTCAGGATTCTCATGGTTCCAAGGACAACAACATGTAGTCTTCATCTTCTCCAAATATTTGAAGCGTTTAATTCCAAAAATAATGGAGGGAATATATTAAGATCTTGTGTATCACGCATATTTCACCGCTTGCTCTGGCTATTGTAAAGGGCTCCAGCCAGGCCCTAAATCAGAGGATGCAACATGTTGGAGGTGGTAAAAATCTAGTGTTGGGCTGGATACACAAAATACAATATAATACATATGAATTAGATATTCATCTACACACACACAAGACAAATACAGGTTCTTAAAAATAAATTACAATACAAGAGAAAGTACAATGAATGGGAGTACAATTCTCCGCTGCCGGCAGTCTTGTTTTTCCTAGTTTTTCAACAAAAAGGAGTTTTTAATCCTCGTAGTTCAGTGTCTCAGAGGAAGCATACGAGATACACATACACCCCTTTATATCAAACAAGTCACCATCCAGATATCAGCTTACGGCTACATAGGTCTCTCTGTAGAGCTGCACACATCAGAGCACAAAGCTGTAGGGTTATCGTTCATGTCGATCCCTGGAGATGTTCAATACCAATCTCTATGTATCCAGTGATGGATTACAGATCCTACCCCAAATATCTCTCTGTTGCAATTCAAGGATGGTAGTTTTCAACTATTTCAGTTATTTCCTATCCACAAGCTGATCTGTGAATCTGTGAGGGGATGACTGCTGGAACCCCCACCGATCACGAGAACGGGACCCCCAGGAATTTGGGGTATCAGGTTCTCGGTCCCACTAATGGGTGGAGTGGAAGGACCAGCATGCGTCCTGCTGCTCTGTTCAATCTCATAGGAGTGTCGATAATTGGCAAACATACTACTAGCCCATCTCCAACACTTACATAAAATTGAATTGAGCAGCAGGGCACAAGCTTGTCCTACCACTACACCCACCATGGTGCACAAGACCCCCTTTATCCAAAATACTGGGGGTCCCGTTCTTGTGATCATTGCGAATCCCAGCAGTCACAACCTCCCCAATCAGCTTTGTATCCTCTATCTTGGGAACTTAAAGGAAACCTACCATGAGGAATCACCAGGAATCAGATCTGTTGGTAGATTCCTCCTGCCCGTCTCTCCCATAATCTGTAATTTAATAATCATGGAACCTAACTTGTTAAAAATGATAGTTTAGTAATGTGTAAATTACCTGCAGAGGCTACTGGGGTGTGGTGTAACCTTAGCTTCCAGTGCCCGGCCAGGCTAGTACACGCCCCAGTAGCCTCTGCAGGTAATTTACATATTACTAAAATAACATTTTTAACAAGTTAGGTTCCAGGATTATTAATTTACAGATTAGGGCAGAGGCAGGAGGAATCTACCATCACATCTACTTCTGATAATTGAATCCTCATGGTATGTTTCCTTTAAATGGTTTGGACCCAGAAATTTAAGTGTAAGGATAATGTATATAACACTATGTACAATGTACTCCTCCTGCTCTAGAATATGCTAATTCATTCCAGGCTGCATGTTTAACCTGTTAGGTTCCCCTTAGAGATGTAGTCCCACTACCCCTTTTTTACTATCCCAAAATTTGGAGAATATAGGTTGGGGGGAACCTGGGGAATAGTGATCATAATATCATTGATTTTGTATTACGCTTTACTAAGCATGTTAGTGAAGGGGCAACCAACACTCTAAACTTCAGGAGGGCAAATTTTCATCAACTAAGGTAAGACCTTAAAGGCATAGACTGGGATAATGCTCTCAAGGACAAAAGCCCCCCCCAAAAATGGGACTTTTTCTCATATATTCTGAAAAAGTCCTGTGAGAAACACATACCTTATGGGAAAAAGCATAAAAGGAACAAGAAAAACCCTATGTGGCTAACTAGTCTTGTAAGGAAAGCAATAAGCGAGAAAGATGAAGCGTTTAAGGTGCTAAAACGTGAAGGTAGCGATGAGGCATTGCCAGGGAGAGCAAAAATAATCCCAAATTATTTTTCAAGTATATAAATGATAAGAAACTAAAAACAGAGAGCGTGGGTCCCCTTAGAAATAACATGGGGGTCATGGTGGAAGGAGATGAGGAAAGGGCCAATCTACTGGATGTCGCCTTCTCAACTGTCTTTACCCAGGAAAATCCCCTGGTGGAAGACACAATGAGGAATAATGTAAATTCTTTTTATAATGTCAACAGTTTAACCCAGGAAGAGGTACGGCGCCGCCTCGCAACCACTAAGATAGATAAATCACCGGGGTCAGATGGCATACACCCCCGGGTTCTGCATGAATTATGTACCGTGATAGACAGACCGTTATTTTTAATATTTGAAGATTCACTGAGGACTGGTTATGTTCCACAGGACTGGCGCATAGCAAATGTAGTACCAATATACAAAAAAGGATCAAATAGCGATCCTGGAAACTACAGACCCGTAAGTCTAACTGCTGTGGTGGGGAAAATATTTGAGGGGTTTATTAGAGATGCTATCCTGGAGTATCTCACTGTGCACAACCTTATAACCCAGCGTCAGCATGGGTTTATGAGAGATCGGTCCTGTCAGACTAATCTCATTGGTTTCTACGAGGAGGTAAGTTCAAGACTGGATCTGGGGGACGCGGTGGATGTTGTATATCTGGACTTCTCAAAGGCATTTGACACCGTGCCACATAAAAGGTTGGTATATAAAATGAGACTGCTGGGAATAGGAGAAAATCTGTGTATCTGGATAAGTAATTGGCTTAGTGATAGAAAACAGAGAGTCGTCATTAATGGCACATTCTCATATTGGGTTGATGTTACCAGTGGAGTGCCACAGGGGTCAGTATGGGGCCACTTCTTTTTAATATTTTTATTAAAGACCTTGTAGTGGGTTTACACAGTCAAGTTTCAATATTTGCAGATGATACTAAGCTGTGTAAAGTAATAAATACTGAGGTCGATTGTTTAGCATTACAGAGGGATTTGTGGAAGCTTGAGGGATGGGCAGAGAAATGGTTGATGAGGTTTAATGTAGATAAATGTAAAGTTTTTCACTTGGGCCATGGAAACAAAAAGTATAATTATGTTCTAAACGGTCAATTACTTAGTAAAACTGAAGCTGAAAAGGACTTGAGGGTATTGGTGGATGGTAAACTTAATTTTAGTGACCAGAGCCAGGCGGCTGCTGCTAAAGCAAATAAAATAATGGGATGTATCAAGAGAGGAATAGATTCTCATGATAAAGACATAGTTTTGCCCTTATACAAATCCCTGGTCAGACCACATATGGAATATTGTGTACAGTTTTGGGCACCAGTGTATAAAAAGGATATAATAGAGCTGGAACGGGTGCAGAGGAGAGCAACCAGGATTATTAGGGGAATGGGGGGATTAGAGTACACTGACAGATTACAACATTTGGGATTATTCAGTTTAGAAAAAAGACGGCTGAGGGGAGACCTCATTACAATGTACAAATACCTGAACGGACAGTACAAGGATCTCCCCAAAGATCTTTTTATACCTCGGCCTGTGACCAGGACAAGGGGGCATCCTCTACGCCTAGAGGAGAGGCGATTCTACCATCACCATAGACAAAGGTTCTTTACTGTAAGAGCAGTGAGACTGTGGAACTCTCTGCCGCAGGAGGTTGTTATGGCCGACTCTATGTACATGTTCAAGAGAGGCCTGGATGCCTTTCTGGAGAGAAAAAATATCACGGGTTATGGGGATAAAACATTTATTTAATTCTTAAAGGTTGGACTTGATGGACTTGTGTCTCCTTCCAGCCTTATATACTATGATACTATGGAGTTGTCCCTGTCTGACTGGTGCTCCAAACACTTCCATTCAGGGACTGCTTCACTCCCCTGTTCTACTGACTATTAGGGGTCCCATTTTTTGGGACTATTGATTTAAGCTGTGCTTCGGTCAGGGCAAAACCTCCATGATGTGGGCCCATTTTTGGGACCCACTCCTTACTATAGCTGAGATTGACTATTAGTAAAATCATGAGATCTGTATTATCGTCCCCCATAGTTTACTTTTATCTTGTGAGCAGGTCATTGCATTAAGAAAACGGTTTTGTTCTGTGAGTATTGACAAGATGCTTCGGAGCGGCCTCCATGTATTTTTCAGTACCAGCAGTAAAAGGATTCTGCTCTCCATAAGCATACAGGTCCGTGATGATCATCGTGTATGGACGTATAGTCCTAGAAAACACAATGAAACCCTTCCAGGAACCAGAATGTAATACATACGTCAGACAATATCATATGAGTCACACATATGACAAATTCTATAGAAGGAGAACTCCTAGAAGGAGACATGACAAATTCTATAGAAAAAGCTTTGTAGTGCGTCCGCGCATAATGAAGATACAGTGCACAAGCATCAGTGCTTCCGAGAGGTTGGTGAAGTCACCGGCTCTCAGGAGCGAGAGTGGGGGAGAAGTTCCCAGCACACAAGGCGCGTGTATTGTTGTGCAAGTGACTGAGCGCCCTATTCATTTGGCTAGTGTATAAATCGGTTTAAGGACTAAACTAAAGATTTCTGTGCCATATCAAGACCACCTCCAGCACCAGCTAATCTACCCCTAAGTACAGGTATGTTTAGGTCAGAATGAACATTTTGAAATGGTAGATTTCCTTTAAGGACCAATCCCTATATTTTAAATCTGCCCATTATCACTAAAAGTAGTTATAACCTTCAGGTGCAGGAACGGCGGGCAATCTCATGGTCAGAAGCAGGCAGATGTTCAAGGCATGCGGCAGAGGTGCAGAGTCAGGTCCGTGATCACAACGGTAGGTCAGAACAAGGAATGCTCTCAGGAAGCTTTCTCAATGGCATGAAGCTCAAAGATCCGGCAGGGGTTGATGGGAGCAGCCGGCTTATATGGAAAACCTGGAAGTGGCCAGCGTCAATCCGCGGTGTGCTGGCCCTTTAAATCTTCAAAAGCCGGTGCTTCAGCGCCCTAAGGAGCGGGTTTGCACGCACCGACCAGCCGATGAGGAAGCAGGAGCGTGGAGAGGTAAATGAGGGTTGGGACGGGTGCTGCCACGGAGAGGGGCAAGGGTGTGCCTGCGATCCAAGGCGTGGATCACAGGCATAACGATGATACTAGTAAACTGTTGAAGCGCCATTCAGAGCCGATTTGCATTGTCATATTTTACATGCTATAACATGTGTATTTTTTGTGATGTAAACATTTGGGGGTTTCTTTTTTCCGGTATGAGAGCCACGTTTTAGGTACATCAATTAGGGGTTTTAAAGAGCCAATAATGAGATTTTATTAACTGAGGAAAAGAATAATTCTGGTTTTAGGTTTTTTAGCTTTTTTGTTGGCTGTACACCATACAATAAAAATTATTTATTACCTTTATGCTATGACTTGTTTTGCAGAATATAGAATTCATTTGTTTATGTATTGCCAAGTTTGTATGCCAAGAGGCATACCATTTTTATTAATTTTTTTGTATATGGAGTTGTTTTAAAGGATTGTTTTTTGTCATACTTTTAATTGGTAACATGTTGGGGTAAATGTTACTTTTTGAGCCCTTTTTATTGTTTTTCTGAGGTAGGAAGTGAAAATATCGTAATTTTAGTTTTTTTGGAAAAAAATTCACGGCCTTCACTGTACGGTTTCAGTACATGTGTTATTTTACTGTATGGGCTGTTACAGACGTTGCGATACCCGATGTGTAGTGTATTGCGGTGATTTTCACTTTTTATCAGACGGGTAGTAGGGGATCTTTATTCATTAATTTTTTTTTTAATTTGGCCTTTTTTTTTTTTTTTTTTTTCTTTTTTAACTAGGATGGAACATGAACCAGTCATCATTTGATCACTTTTTTATTGTAATATACTGCAATACTAATGTACATAGGCAGCCTCTACAGAATGCATAGACTAACACAAGCACTGTTGCATTTACTGCTCACAGCCCCGAGGTCCTTCATCGGGCCTCAAGACAGCCATGAAAGCAGGAAGCCATCCTGTCGGACTGGTACCCGGCACTGCTCCATAGACGTCTATGGGGTTAAACAGCCGGGATTGTGAGTAACACCATCCCAGCAGTTAGTGTGGGAGCCCGGCGTTCACATACAATCGAGCTCCCGCATCGATTGCATGGGCTCTGCTACTGAGCCTGGGCGACTGCAGAGACGTACAAGTACCTGCAGAAACTGACTGCATTTCCCGACATACAAGTACGTATTAATGCACAAAGGGGGTTAAAGGACATCTAGCACCAGGATGAAGGATTGTAAACCAAGCACACTGACATACTGGTGTGCACCCCCTCTGGGAGTATCTGCTGTTCTTTTAGGTTTTTATGCCCTTGTTTTTAAGGCAAAAAATTATGCAAAGGAGCCTAAGAGGCTCCAAGTGCCATTAACATCTACAGAGCTTGGAAACCCTTCAAGTTCATTTGCATAATTTGCATAAAAAGCTTTTTGTACAATCCAGGTGTACTGATCACTGTCAGCAGGGATGTCCCGTCCAGGCTCACAACATCTGATCATCTACCTGTATGATGTTGCTTCTTTTCCTAAGAGCCCGCAGCTTGTGACTGCCTCTATAAGCAGTCTTGATGAATAGACCAGCATGTCATATCTTCTGAGCTTAAAGGATGAGCTTCACCAAGGTCATAGAACAAGAAAATATACCAGTCAAGGACAAGCTCCAGAAGCCAGGACATTGCGCTTCCCACACAGGTCCGGTTCTACTTCACAGCGCTGCTCCGATGCATATATTTATTTCCAGATCTCTTGATCCAGGAACCGTCAGTAGTTAAGCAGGAGAGCTCTGGCCCCTGCAGATGTCTTCTATCTTCTGATTCGTGATGCTGGTGGCTGTCCAGCTGTCTTCTCTCCCGGGTCCTCTTACTGCTTAGAATGCATCACAGACAGGAGAACTTGTAATTACCTCCTTCTACATCTGTTCACTGTAGAGAGAAATCCAATACTTCTAGCTCCACAAACTCCGCGCTCCGGGATTATATTCACTGACACACCGCAGCTTTTTACGCTAGCACATAAAATTACCAAATTCACTTCTGGGAAGCCCCCGTTTTATCCAGCTCTTCTCTCTTACATACATTTCTAGTTCTGTATATTTTCTTAAAACCTCTAAAGCCTATTTAACATTCAGCAAGACATCTAACAGATCCCATACCTTTGTTTTAGAGCTTTACGAAAAACTATATCATGCATACAGGTACCGTATAGATATAACCAGGAATGTAAAATCGGTAAGCCAAACTTACGACTCCAACTCTGATACCTCAATTTCCTTAGCTCCACCAAAATGGTCACTGACGCACAGTCCTGTTTTCCTGGTCACTCTAGCATTGATCAGACAAATGCAGGTAATCCTTCCCAGTGCCTTATTCCGCTAATCTACAGCAGAGGAGCTTCACTCCTGAGCAAGTGCAGCCACATCCATCTTAACCAAAAAGGGGATCAGAGATGCACCACCTGCACTGATAGCCTACATGCAGACAGTCAAGCCATGAGTTGCGGTCCCCACCCTGAGAGAAGAGTTGCCCCACAAGAGAAATTGTCAGCTGTACCTTACTGCCCCTGGGTCCTCTCCTGCTTCTGGCACAGATCTGCTCCGGGGCCTGATCCTGGCACATACAACCAGTGAAGTTATCACATCAACCGTCAATTATAGCAGATTCCTAATGCAAATTGTGGAGTCTTAAAGGTTGTTTTATATCACAATTTTGCACAATTTCTTACTATATTTCAATTCCATCTCAACATTAGTAAAACACCCCAGTAATGTAATGCCCAGCAGCAGACACATACTAATGAATTGCCCGATGCAGCCCCCAAAATTCTTATCATAAAATGTATATATCTGAAAGTATTTTTTTTTCTTAATAAACATTAGGGGATAAGTGTCTGATAAGCTGCTGACCCATCATCTGGAACCCCAGTAATTAGGAAAAGTGTGGATGAAAAGTCTGAAGAAGTGTCCCATACAGAATGGAGCGCATACACAACCTGTCCTCCATTCTTCTTTATGGGACCACCAGCACATTTCAGGGGTAACTATCAATGATTAAAAAACTGTGCCTGTACTCCACTATTACCTGAATTGATCTCATTACCAAAAGAAAAACTGAAAGATAAAGGAAGTAGATTAGGATCTCATAGCATCAGAATAACTGATCATTTATTGAAATATATGGGAATGAGTATATGGTGTTGAAATTCTAAGGCTTATAAGGACACCAGGATTTTACATTAAAGAAGATGAAGGGTGGAATTACAGAAAGGCTACAAGTCAATAAGCAGCATGTACCGTTTATCACAACACTATCAAGAAAACAGGGATTACACTGGTAGACACTAATCTATACACCGCACATTATAGAGACAGCATTAATCGTCTATCCAGACACATCCGTTATATCTGAAGCACTTTCCACCATAAATTCACTCAAAAATGTCTTAATGCATTTACTCCATTGACAGCCACCAGGTATATATTGACAAAATTGGACAGCGACAATGTAAGCCATGGATGAGAAATGAGGAGCCATTGCTGGAGTTTAATGCACTTTCTACTGGAGAAATAGAACTTCACTATAAAACAGATGAATCGGCAAGACTATCCAAAATTAATACATTTGAGATGACAAAGTAGAGGGAAAGAAACACACAAACCTGCCTTATCCACAGTCTGATAGGATTCTGGAAACAAACTCTTCCGGCTGTAACTTTTCCCATGCATTTTTGTGTAGAGGAGGGCAATAAAGGGAAATAAAACAGGGCTACTACAAAATGGTTTGCACAACAAATGCCCCTGTAACGTGGGAGAGGAGCTGCAGCCTGTGCGTGCCTGTGTCTCTTCTCTCCTCTCTCCTTCCCCACTTCCTGTCATGTGCACTGAGCAGGAAGGGGAGGGGGATGAGTGAGGAGGAGAGGTAGAATGCATGAGGAGACCGAGACACAGACAGACAGGCTGCAGCTTTCCCCCGGGACTCACCACACGCTGCTGACAGGGAACCATGTAATGTAAATTAAAGGAAATCTACCACCGGTATATGAGTTTTTTTAGCTTAAGACACTTACCGTATTTTTTGGACTATAAGGCGCACAAAAAATCCTTTGATTTTCTCAGAAATCATAGGTGCTCCTTATAGTCCAGTGCGCCTTATATATGAACCGTACTTACAGACAACAGCTGCCTTGAACTGTGCACAGGTCTGCCACCTGCTGTTCATTCATATAATCAGGTGCGGCTTATAATTCGAAAAATACGGTACTGGTAGGCTCTGTGCTGCTGATCCTGGAACATATGGTGGTTGGGCACAAAAACATTGCTTTTGTCATAAAAATCAACTTTAGATATTCAAATGTAGCTCAGGCGCTCCTGCTACGTCATAGCTTACATTCAGTGGTCTGCTAAATTGTATTTATGCACACCTCCTCTTTCGCTGGCCTGCTCCACCTGCTTCTGGAAGCCAGTGACGTCACCCGGCTCGCTGCACTTCTCACATGCGCATTATATACTACACTTGTGTGGCCGGCTGTTCCTGACAACGGCTGGGCGAGAACCCAGAACAGCTTGCCGCACGAGTGTAGTATATAATGTGCATGTGCAGAACTGGGTGATGTCACCGGATCTTGGAGGCGGGGGAAGGAGGCCAGCAAAATTGTGCATATTATAATTTGCGGACCGCCGAATGTAAGCTATGACGTGGCAGGAGAGCCTGAGCTTCATTTGAATATCAACTAAAGTTGATTTTTTTGACAAAAGCAACGGTTTTTGTGCCTAACCAAGATATGTTCCAGGATCAGCAGCCCAGAGCCCCCCAGTAAGTGTATTTTTCTAAAATAAAATCTTCATATAACAATGGTAGATTTCCTTTAAACTTATAGAAACTACTGAAAGGATTCAGAATGCTGACATAGGCATTTTTAAAATCAGCATAACAGAAGCTATTGGAACCTGTCACCAGCTAAAAATCACAATCCTGGTGACAGGTTCACTTAAAATATATAGGTTCAATGCACATATCCTTCCCATCCCTAGTGATCCATGGTGATAAAATGTACCTTTCCCCATTGGAAGGTATCTGAGCATAAAGTTTGCAGGTTCCTAGTGATCTGTAAAGGTATTGCAGTTCCTGAAGGCCAATGGCTCCCCACATATCTACCATCTGGATAGCATTTCCATTTTGCTGTGCCACACTGAACTTCAGCTTGTTTTCTTACGACATTTCGACTGCATTTTATACATCTTGTTCCCAACTTTTCTCTGTCTAACCTGTGCTGCTTCACAACGTTGTCTGAGGCTACTGCAATAAGAGGGATCCTGCTGACATGGGCCCAGGGAAGTTCAGACCCCTGTACAGGGGTTAAAGGGTGAATACTGATGGGATAGACAACTTGGATAATGCCCTCAGGAGATTAACAGGGACACAAGGGGCCCACTATCCGCTGTCCATTATAGCCACACAGATGCCCAGGCATACCCATAACAAAAAGCTCATAGTCCTAAATGCAAAATCTCAGGTAGGGACTTAGATAACTCGCCATTTATAGTATCAATAATCCTTCTATGGGACCAAAGGGAGCTCCTGGACCATTCCATGGATGATGAAGAGCTCCGACGCAACTACAACCTCAACACCTTCAGGAAGGAACAATAGTAGAAGAGAGATTTATACTTTTTGAAAAGAACAGTTTCTCAATGCACTATTTTTTACATTGAAGATAAGGTCTGCACCTTCCCCACATGCTAGCCCAGCGATGGCGAACCTTTTAGATACCGAGTGCCCAAACTACAACCAAAATCCACTTATTTACTGCAAAGTGCCAACATTGCATTTTAAGCAGTAACTTATTGCTACCTGCTCTTCAACATCTATCAATCGTATCGGCTCCTTGAGGCCACTAATACAGTTGAAAGAAGGAGGGCACATTCAGACATCATTGTAGCTTCTCACCAGGGTCTCTCTATACAGTAAGAATGGTGGGTCCATTTGGATGATCTACAAAGATATTACAGTTCTATCGACACCTTCTCACTTTTCCCGCAGTTCCAAACAGCCAATGAAGTGTCATTTTAAAATAGTGCTGATTGCAGCATCTCTTAAATTTCCTGGGTCTGCAGGAAGATTTGGTGAATTTGGTCCTGTTTGGTGAGCACTGTCTTGGGGTCAATGGCCTGAGTGCCCACAGAAAGGGATCTGAGTGCCTCCTCTGGCACCCGTGCCATAGGTTCGCCATCACTGTGCTAGCCACTAGTAGGACTGGTGGACCATGTTAGATGTTACCTTTATCCATCATAGGGAAAGTCTCTCTAGCAGGAGGGTCCCAAGTGCCAGATACTCCTTATGATAGCCATAGCCACAGTCCCCTATTCTCAATAGGATCTTATACTCAACTGGATTCTGGCTTTCGTTGGGATATAAAAATGAAAAACTATAACTAATCATCTTGATATAGGTTATTTCACAGATCTTGTACATTTGCAATGATTTGGATTAAGCAAGACGCACAGGGGCTTCAAAGCCTTGTATATTGGTCCAAATGATAGCAATCTGCACACACTGAAACAACAATCACATCCCATAGCCAAATTCGGTCACCGGCTTCTTGCGTCTGGATAAATGTGAAAGAAGAAGATAAGAATGCTATTGGGAGAACAAGTTCTGAAGCCAGAGAACAGTCATACACTTCCGGATTTCCTTTCAATCTCTTGACACTTTGATCAAGGACAGGATTCTGCGTCCTCCACCGTGGCATCTTCATGGCCATTATTTATAAGGTGTCATACGATTGTTCCAGGTACCAAGAGACAGTCAAGGCTGAAGATATAAAGCATCTTCTGTATTAACAAAAAGGAGACATTCGACTGAAACTTATTTCTAAGGAAATTGAAGAAGAATGTCTTTAAACATGAACAAGCTGCCGCACAGAAAATACGTGCAAATTCTACTTTAAAGATTCACATGGAAGGGAATCGCATAAGAATGGTGCCACATATAAAAGAAAATCTAATCCAAAAAGTTGTATATAGGTTCTTTCTGTATACAGACAATGACCCACTTATTAGGAATATGGAAATCAGTTTTCCAGGTTGGGAACTAGAAATCTATCCTAAAAATCCAGGAACACTTACTCATAGATCCAGGCAACGTTCTTGTGGTAACTTTTTTATATTTGTTATCTATGGCCTCCTTCCTTCTAAAATCAACTTTTAAAATCATTATGCTAATGAGCCTAAAGAGCTCTAGGAGTGTTGCCAGAGCCTCTCTGTGCTGTAGCTTCAAAGGTTGTTACACTGTATGCTGTAATATCCTGGCAGCATAGGAATTTGCAGCACAAAGTGGTGCTCTGTACAGGGTAACAGCGTGTGATGCTCCCTATAGATCAGGATGGCTTCCTGAGATATGAGATATCAGACAAACCAGTAGGAAACAAATAAACTAAATAAATTGTATCCATATTTCGACAGTCTAAAAAAGTCTGTAACATCCTACGATATAGCAATTGTGGAGCACTTGGATATTAAAGGGGTCGTTCCAGCCAAAAATAATTTATTGATTACCCAGGACAAAATAGTATACAACAGACCTTATTTTTTTTTTCTTTTCATAATTAAAAAAAAAAAAAAATTGAGAATAATATAAAATGAGGGAAACCATATAACGATCCTCAGCCAGTCCATCCACTTTTATGCCTTATTAGCTTCCAAGCAACTTTACTTCCTTACTTCTATGTGTTGGATGTAATCGCTTCTTGTGATTGCTGCAGCAGTGACCTGCCATAGACATCAAGAGGCCGACTTACAGACGACCCCTAGTTAAGGACGTCCTCTGTGACCTCTGGTGATGGTCTCTGAATGCTTTACAATAGTACCAGACTGCAATGATCAGCTGTAAGGTGTCTGTAATGAAACTTTTATAGATAATCCTTGGTCCAAATACAGAAAAAAATTTTGAAACTCCAATTGTCACTGGGGCAAAATATTTTTTTGTCTGGATCTACAATTATAAAATATACAGTTTCGACTTACATACAAATTCAACTTAAGAACAAACCTATGGAACCTATCTTGTACGTAAACTGGGGACTGCCTGTACAGGTTAATTTGTTGGTTGCAAACTGTGGGCAATGAGCAAATGCAATGTGTTAGGGTTCGTGTGGTTCACAAGGACCATCAAAACTTGGAATAGTGTGACCTGCCGACCCCCAGCTATAGCGCCGTATGCAAATCTTCCTCGGGCACAATCAGTCTATACTTGCTTTTGCATTGGTGATGACAATACACGGGCCATTGTCAGGTTAGTATCACTGCATGTGATTGCTGCAGACCTACAAGAGCCAGTGATCGGCTATAGCAGTCATGTCCCTGATACGCAATCGGTGCCGCAGCAGACGGTAGAGACTGTTGAGGTCCAGAAAATATTAGTATGGCAGAAGATACACTTTGATCAGCTGATTTGTAGAAAAATTAGACAACCCATTTTGCATATAAATGTACTTAACATTACTGCCCTGGGCTGGAGAAGACGGATTGCTTTGTTTGTATCCATATTAAATCGAGTATTTTTTACGGATATTATATTGTCACTCAAGAAAAATCTGTATTTTACCAAAAACAGTCGGACCCTTTAAGAACCGCTTTAATTCAGCAAAATATATCAGCAAATAAACCGCTGTAGGGAATCCTGGAATAGAGCGAGCTGCTGCATTGTGAATAGCACTGGATCATTCCTCACTACTTATTTCATTCATACAGAAAAATTTCAATCTCATTTTGCAGCTATTTGACCAGAGGGAATTCAGCGCTGCTTACACAAATTTAATATATAGACTGTTCGACAGCAAGTTGTTTTTTTTTTTTCCATAGAAGAAAATAGACAGACATACGACCCGTCAGCCAAGAGTAGAAAACAAAAGTAAATTTATATTCAATTTAAAATAAATAATAATAAAGAAACAAGAGAAATAATTTAAATAACGCAACCGGTCACGTATTAAATTTGGCCCACTTACCAGAGGAGGGTGTGCCCTCTCTTTGGGGTTGTTCGAGGCGGTTACACCAATAACATCTGTTAAAAAGAAAGAAAAAAAAAACAATAAATAAATAAATAAATAAAAAGTGCAATAAACGGTGAATAATAAGAAGCGTAGTAAACTTTGGAATATATTTTATTAAAGAAGACCTGTCACCAGTATTTTACCACCCTGACTAACAATGCCTGCTGATAAAGGGTTACAAGTCCTCCCCATATCACCTAAAATTAGCTGCTAGTGGGGCACCTTAATTAAAGCCATTTTTCTGATATGCAAATTAGCTTTTCTGACTCATGTCTGCTGGCTCTGACTCTTCTCTGTCTCAGGCTGGCAGTGAGTCACGCCCCATTATTGTGACTGACAGCTCTGTGTCTCTTGAAATCACTGCCCTGCCTCCTTGTACTTAGGGATCGTCTGCTAATATTCAACTACACACATATAAAGCTATATGTACAAATGGGAAATATTGTGTCAATTATTTTACACAGTGCCTTGTGTTACACTCATGACATGTGACCGCTAGACTGACTAGAGTGACATCATTGCAGGTCTTTTAGCCTTCTAACAATAGCAAACTGTACGCCATGTATGCGATTACATGAAATCACAGCAGCCTCCATGAAGGATGGAGAGGAGTAGAAGTCCATGGAGGCTATGACTTCATGTCATCAGATACATACATGGGGTATAATTTTCTATTGTTAAGAGGTTAAAGGACCTAAGATGATGTCACCCTGGTCACATGACATGAACTGCTTAATATTAAGGAGGCATAAGGTATAGAGGAGGATTTTATCTTTTACTCTTTTGTTCAAAAGGGCAACTCCTTTTAAGGTAAACCACGATAACAATACTACAAATGCATCAGAAATTCCTCAATATAATATCATGTTAATATATTTGTATAACATGGGGATTCTACACCCCTTGGACTGGACTTAGCGCGATTATGGACATGCACAGACATTTTTGTTGAGCAGAAACAAACCTCGGAGTTCTGATACATCCCCTACTACTAGATTTGCAAAACTTGGGAGTACCACATATTGGCCAATAGCATAACATGTACCATCTCCACCTTTGGAAGTAAAAGTTTGCCTTACGAAGAGCTTGCCAATTATTATAGCCATTAAATCTCCACTAGGGGATTAAGGGAAAAATGCAAATAGGTTTTCTTCCATTTCCCACCTTGGACAACATATTTGCATATTTCCCATCTCCACCTTTTTGACCAGTTTCCAACACTAATATTTAATCTTATGCTTCGTTATGCTAAAATGCTAAGTAATGCCCAGTTCACATACGTATTACAGGTTTCAGTTGCGCTCTTCTGTTATAGAAGAACCGAGAAGATAAATACAATAGGTAAAAGTCTCATTTTCACCTTCCATTCATATAGGCTTCCATATTACATCCAGGTTACATTCCATCATGCTTCTGTTTTTATGAATAACTTTAATTTACGAACAAAAAGTTTTTGCATCACTTACTGCAATTTACCTGTTGGATATGGCTTATAGATTGTAAGCTCATATATGCAAGGACTCTTTCTTTTTTTTGCTCATTAATGTACACTCTGCAATCAGAAATGTTTAATAAATCATCAAAAATATCAACAAGAGAAACTGGAATATTACATGGTCATAAATATTCAGACCCTCTGCTGTGACACTCATATTTAACTTGCATGGTGTCCATTTCATTTTGATCCTCCTTGAGATGGTTCTACTCCTTCATTGGAGTCCAGCTGTGTTTAATTAAACTGATTGGACTTGAAAAGCACATACCTGTCTATATAAGACCTCACAGCTCATATGTTACTGCCCAAGAAGCTCAGAAACAGAACTGTTGCAAGGCACAGATCTTGTCAAGGCTACGAAAGGATTTTTTGCAGATCTCAAGGTTCCTAAGATCACAGTAGCCTCCATAATCCCTAAATGGAAGAAGTTTGGGAGAACCACAACCGAATACTTGACATGGCCGTCCAGCCAAACTAAGCAATCATGGGAGGAGAGCCTGGGTGAGAGAGGTAAAGAAGAACCCCAAGATCATTGTGACTGAGCTCAAGAGATGTTGTAGGGAGATGGGAGAAAGTTCCTCAAAGTCACCTATCACTGCTGCCTCCACCAGTCTGGGCTTTATGGCAGAGTGTGCAAGACATACGAAAGCCGCATACAGTTTGCAAAAAAAAAAAAAAACACAGGACTGAGAAAAAAGATTCCCTGGTCTGATGAGACGAGGATGGAAATTTTTGGTGTTAATTCTAAGCGGTATGTGTGGGGGAAACCAGGGACTGGGCTGCCAAATACAGTCCCAACAGTGACACATGATGGTGGACGATTGGTTGCAAATGAAGGAAAGATAAACTTGACAAAGTACAGAGATATCCTGGATGAAACCCTCTTCCAGATGCTCTGGAACTCAGACTGGGCCGAAGGTTCAACTTACAACAAGACAATGACCCTAAGCACACAGCTAAAATAACAAAGCAGAGGCTTCAGGACATCTCCGTGACCATTCCTGACTGTCTGAGCCAGAGCCCTGACCTCAATCGAATTGAGCACCTCTGGAGAAACATGAAAATTACCTCTGCCAATGTTCACCATCCAACCTGAGGGAACTGGAGAGGATCTGCAAGGAAGAGGCAGAAGATCCCCAAATCCAGGCTGTACTAGCTCAAAAGCTGCTTCTACTCAATACTGAGCAAAGGGTCTGAATACTTATGGCCATGTGATATTTCAGTTTTTCATGTTTAATAAATTAGCAAAAATATCTACATTTCAGTTTTTTTCCTGTCAAGATGGGGAGCAGAGTGCACATTAATGAAAAAAAAAAACTTTTTTGATCTTACCAATTGGCTGCAATGAAACAAAGAGTGAAAATTTGAAAGGTGTCTGAATACTTTCCGTACCCAATGTATATCATATAAAATGTATGCTACAATGCCCACTAAAATGACTCAAAATACAGCGCTATTTACTATACAGAAAGAGAATAAATACTTCCTGAGAGTGGACATGAAATGTAGCAGATAAATGTAGGTCACTAAGATTTAGAACCATCTGTGTGAAAGTGACCTGAGAGATAAAATATGATCATGGCCGCATGTAGCATACGTTCTCATTAGGATATTAGCGGACTAATTAATCATATCACAGTAGGTAAACTCTTTCATCCACTCACTTCAAATTACTTTTACTATGAAGATTGAGAAAACAACTTTGTTATTGAAGAATCTAAGTGGTGCTGCCATTATAGAGCGCGGAGATGGGGCTGGGTGCCGGCCGGGTGCCAGTGATGCGCACCATACAGTCCCCGCAGACTACTCACAGCAGCTGCTCCCAGTATGGGTTAGTACGGGGTAAGCAGTGGGAAGCTCGGAGACAGCTGGTACATTGTAGGCACAGCAGGAATTGGAAACTATCAGCTTTGTATAATAAAAGTCATTTAAAATATTATAGAAGATCCTTAAAAGTTAAAAAATAATAGCTTTATTTTATTCTCTTGGAAAAACAAAAAATCTTCACTTTCCACCTCTTTCTTCAGGTAGCCATTTTTCCTGATGGTACAACATGGGTATCAATCCTGAAATATCATTATGAAGAACCAGCACTACTACCATTACAACTTAGACTTATTGGACTGGATTTATTATACACTTTGTGCGTTGGTGTATCATAAAACACTGCCCCTCCGGCACCACCGGATACAACAGGACCGGCTTCAGTCTACTGATGTATCTGGGGGGGGGGAGCACTTGCATGGGTGTAAAACTCTACGGCAGGCCCGAAGGACAGGAGCACCCAGAAGTGGCCCATGTTGCCAACTGTGCCTCTTTCACATGCCCCTCCACACCCACTTGGTGTGGAGGTGCAAAGTCATTGCAATTATTTCAGGGCTTGTACAGCAGAAAACCATTTTGTTTCCCTAAAAAGTGCCCCCATAGTCCGAAATTGGTTTTGTAGACTTAACTCATAAATTTAAAAGGGTTGTCAAAAAAATATAACCAATATTAAGAAGACAGTTGAAGATCTCATTCCGACTCCAAGGGAAAAATGGATTTGGTCAGCCCTTTAAACAGTGCAAAACCTTTCACCAATGAGTGTATATGAAAAATAACACTATGTCTGGTCATTATGTGACTGCTTAGAACTATACAATCTGCCAGGAACTTCTGCTTTGTTGCTAGCAAGATGGAATTCAGGAGCAAATTGCAGGGATACGCAGATTAGCTTCTGTCTTGTTGCTAGCAAGACAGAATTCAGGAGACATTTTAGTGACCAGCAGATAAGGTGGATACAAGGAAGATGATAAGAGCCAAAGTAAATTGAGAAGAAAGCACTTTAACCCGATATACAGAGATTACTTTATAAAAAAGATTGGTAGAAAGTTACAGACTATTGCTTTGTGGCAAGAACAGCCATATGTCATGGAAGGTTTTCTACCACAGCTATAAAGAGTAGCATCTGATAAGCTGAAAGAGTTAAAGGACATCTACCACCAGTAGTCCCTAAGTTCATTGATGTGGTCCCAAGGATGACCTATCCTGGTGGTAGAGTGTCCTAAATAGGTTTGTCGTTATGTCTAGGGGATGGGGTGGACCGTGTTTTACAAGTTTTCTGGCTTGCCTCTCGGCTTCCATGGACTTTAATATATTCACGCTCCCCCGTCTTACAAGCCCCCTCTGCTGCCGGCTGGGGAGCTAGGAACCGGCTGTTTACGTGAGAGCCAGGGTGTCAGGGAGTGAAAAGAGCAGGGCTGTGCTCTCTACTAGTTCCCCTACTATATTAAATATATTAAAGTCTGTAGAAGTTAAGAGGCAAGCAAGAAAACTTGTAAAACACGGTCCACCCGCCCATCCGCGAGACATAACAAACAGCCTATTTAGGACACTCTGTCACTAGTTATCTGGTGATAGATCTCCATCAAAGGTGTTTCTTTAGAAAATAGGTCACCGTTGGGACCACATAAATAAGATTTGGGACTACTGGGATTCCCACTGATAAGCTAATTCTAGTTGCTTCCAGAGTTAGAATCAACACAGAGAACAGAGTGGGGAGAAAAGCTCCAATCTCGGTTTGGTGACTGATCTGTCTCACTGCAGCTCAGCTCCTATTCACTTAAATGGGACCTCAAAGAATGTGGGGGTCCCAAGTGTTGACCAATGATGATATTCAGATCCTGAGGTTGTCAAGGATCTGTCAACTCCTGCCACATGAATAACTTGTTGTTATTCTTGCTTGCTCAAACCATTTTTTACAAAAATCGGTCATGTATAATTTACTGAAATGTCATGGTACGCTACAGAATTATGATTCACTCAACAGGGACTAAGGTATCAAAAACATCAATGTTATAACCCATCTGTCAAATACTTCGTATATATTCTTTGCCAAGTCCATATGTATTTGTAATTCTGCAGATGGTGACCCGAGATGTGTCACTCCAGAGAACGTTTCCACTCTAAGGTCCAAAATCAGCATGCTGTACCCCGCTCCAGCTGATGCTCGGCTTGTGTGTGGTTATAGTATATGCAGCTGCCATGAAAATAAAATTCATCAAGATCCCCATGAATAATTCTGCTGCTGATGTGGCTTCCATAGTATTCTTGGAAACTGGTTGAGCGAGTCTAACAAATGCAATGTTTTCTTTTATAAAAAATAAAAAAAGGAATTTCTGCAAGCTAAAAATATTGATACCAAATCCACAGAACCGGTCATCCATTTCAGATTTGTATTAAAGTTGCTTCTATGTCTTGCTTTAGCGTTGGAAGGAGTGGGTTCTATTTGTTAGTTTAGCTTTGGATTTGGGTTAGGAAACTATATATTGAACACACTACAGTCCGTGGACACTAGATTCCCTGGTGAAGAAGACAACTCAGTCTTTGAAACGCGTTGGAAGGAAATTAGTTCCTATCACTAAGTGATGGTCAGTATAATATCCCTGAGTGTGGGTGGGGACTCTCTAAGCAGACACTACATGATTCCTCTAGTGCTTCGAGATGCTGTGTGCTGACAATGTGCTTAGATTTTCAGGGTACAGGTTTAAATACTTTTATTTAGCTTCTGAACATTCTAGCTTCTGATTGATAGATAGAAAAAGAGATGAGACATATCAGAGATGTTGAGATCCATGAGATGCCTATTACACACAATGACATCCTAAGCTCTGCTATTACAGCACATGCAGTCAGCTCTGCTTTATGCCTCTCCTGGATAAAGACCTTATCTGCCTGTAGCTTCACTCTCCTCTTGATGATGTTGTTTGCTTGCAGGAAGTCAGGGTGTCTGTGTGAGCTCATCCTGGAATGCAAAGGTGGGGGCTAGAGAAAGAGAGCAGAGAAGAGCTCAGTTCCACAGTGTCAGACAAGAGAACAATATATCTTCCTGACCCTAAAGTCAGAAAATCCAGGGTCAGGTCCAGGGACAACCAAAATTGTGTACACCAGGACTGATAGAAACAGGTTGGAATTTTATCTGTGAAATGCTGTATAACAGGGGCCTAGGGGGCGTCTCTAAAAGCTTGCACAAAACCAGAAAGTTTTCTTCCTTTTACGGGAGTGCTTATTTGTATGAGTAAATTTAACTCAAAGTAAGAAGTTTGCAAACATCCAAAGCTGGAAAATTATCCATTACTCAGAAATTTCATAATAAATGCACATCACGATCAGGTTGATGTAACATCACATCCCAATCCGACAGAGAACGCATCACCTTCAGTTAATTTTCCGGATCTTTCCACTTCTTTGGTCTTTCATCTGCCTTCACATTGGCGTTGATGAGTCTTTTGAGTAATAATTTAATTTCCAGCCAGATGTTTCTACAGCTGCAAAAACTAAATCTGCATTCTGATCTGGTAAAATAGTCATTACGCGGGAAGTGGGAGGGGGGGGGGGCTGTCAATTCTATTTCCATACATAAATAACGACATTGTTAGAAAATGTCTACATTCAGTGTTATGCTTTAAGCATGGATTATATAAAAAGAGGCATCGGAAAAGATATTCTACAACATATTACCATATTAAAACTGAAAATTCTACTTAAAAGGGTCATTAGCTTATCTTAACAAGCCAGCAGGGGATGAAATACTCACAGAATATAAGGAACCAGGCATGAGAAATTATCCTGGCGGACAAGCTCACAATCCAGTTGAAGCCAGAGAAAAAGTTCTGATATGACTCAACACATTTACTTTATGGCAATAAAAAAGCTATATGCTTGAAAGAACGCAAATGCTTTAATAGAAAAATACAGAAAAAAAAAAAACACTCTTCAGACTCTTCTACGAAAAAGCTGTGCTGACTAGGCAGCGGCTGAAAATAGCCTGCATAGCAAAGACCAGTGTTGCCCATAGTAGACGTGTAATGAAGCTTTATTGATAATTCTTGGTCCAATTACACCAAAAATTTTGAAACTCCAATTGTCACTGGGGCAAAAGAAAAAAAATTGTCTAGAACTTCCATTATAAAATATACAGTTTCTACTTACATACAAATTCAACTTAAGAACAAACCTCCAGACCCTATCTTGTATGTAACCCGGGGACTGCCTGTAATGTAAAGGAGCCTCTCCATGCACCGGGGGCGGGGCCGTACCTGACCGTGCATCTACTGGCTATCCTTCCCAGCACTGACCAGCATGACCCCTTTAAACAAGGACTGACATATTTTACGTAAAGAAGGCGTAAAAAGAAAAAAAAACAGGTACTCACTTGCAGACCATAGACCTCCATAGAATTTAAGGGATCAACAAAAAAAACGATCCATTTTTTTTCTCAAATATAGGCAACCAAATGGGTAGGGCAGGAGATACAATAGAAAATCAGGGGAAGAAAAGATGGTTTTCTAATGTTTTTCTTGCCCTGACATATGGATGTGAAAAAAAGGATGCAGATACACATGGATAAACCCTGCACATGGGTCTCACACATCTGCATTTTTTGCGGAACACCCATCTGAATGAGTCCTAAATTCTGGAAGCCCTGGCACCGATCGCACCAGGGATTTAATCCAGACGTACCCTTATTACCACACATTGAAGGATTATAGAAAATAAAAGCTTAAAAATATGTAAATTAGGCTTTGGCTAAATTTTTTAAATTGGCTTTGGTCCTGATCCGTCCCTTACCTCTCCCTAGGCACACATCCTACGGCCCCAACATCTTAAATGTGTGTGCTAAAATCAGGCGCATGATCAGTTTGCTGACTAGATGGTGAATGCACAGTCAGTCAAGTCTCTTCTGCGAGGCAGTAACCAGCTCTGGCACATACACCTGAATTTCAACATGCAGCTGGCGCATGTGCAGTATTGTGGGTTGCCAGTTTCTGGCAGTGATTAGTTATGACCCATGTGACAGAACTTCAGCATGTAGCTGGTGCATGCACAGTAGTTGCTGTAGTAAGCAGGTCTCCGCTTCCCAGCAGTGATCAGCAAGGGCACATGTGCCCGAATTTCAACATCTAGCTGGCACATGCGCAGTTAGTAGGTTCTTCTCAGCCGGGCAGTAAATCAGCTACGTCAACATGCTCCTGAATTTTTACAACTATCTGCTGCGTGTTCCCTCTTATTGCCAGTGATCAGCTACAGCACATGCAACTGAATTTCACCATCTGGCTGATGCATGCACAGTAATTGCTGTAGTAAGCTGGTCTTCTCTGCCCAACAGTAACCAGCTTCAACATCTAGCTGACGCATGTGCATTAAGTAGATTCTCCTTTGCCTGGCAGTAAATCAACTACATCAACACGCTACTGAATTTTTACAACAAGCTGGTGCATGCGCAGTAAGTCGGGGTGCCTCTGTCTGGCGGCGATAAACTAGAGCCTATGTGCCTGAATTTCAACATCTAGCGCATGCTCAGTTGTTGCTGTAGTAAGCCAGGTCTCCTCTGCCCAGCAGTAACCAGCTATGACACATGCGCCTGAATTTCCGCATCTAGCTAGCGCATGTGCAGTTGTTGCGGAAGTAAGCAGGTCTCTTCTGCCCAGCAGTAACCAGCTATGACACATGCGCCTGAATTTCCACATCTAGCTAGCGCATGTGCAGTTGTTGAGGTAGTAAGCCAGGTCAATTTCCACATCTAGTTAGCGCATGTGCAGTTGTTGAGGTAGCAAGCCAGGTCTTCTCTATCCGGCAGTAACCAGCTATGGCACATGCGCCTGAATTTCCACATCTAGCTAGAGCACGTGCAGTTGTTGCGGAAGTAAGCAGGTCTTCTCTATCCGGCAGTAACCAGCTATGGCACATGCGCCTGAATTTCCACATCTAGCTAGCACATGTGCAGATGTTGCGGTAGTAAACCAGGTCTTCTCTATCCGACAGTAATCAGCTATGGCATATGTGCCTGAATTTTAAATATTTAGAGAGCGCATGCACTCAGTTGCTTACTTCCACACATGCCAAAGGACACTCGGTTTATTCACAGAATTTTACAAATACATACAATAAAAATAGTTCTCCACTGATTAGACACCGATTTTATATCGTATATATATAATTTTATATGAACTTCTACATATCTGAGTGACCACAGTATAAATGGACAGATACATCAGATTGCAGAAGATGAGTGGAGTGGTAGGAATTGATTTCCCTCTACAGCTTTGCAGGACGTCTGCCATAAATGAAGAGGAGCTAGAAAATTACAGTAATTAATGCCAACTGCATTACGCCGAAACAAGATAATGAACTGATGGATTTGTGATTGCTTGTAATGGCTGAGAAATGGCTCCTCATTTAATAAAGTACCTGACATGCTAAAATCTCAGTGCGGACCAGTGAAAGAAGTCTCTCCAGGCTTATCCATCAATGTAATAGCTCAAGCAAATAGCAAATAACTACTTAAAATAAAAAATATACAGATCTATGCATCCAAAACCAATGATAAAGCATAGCTCACCCTTCAATAATAACGGGCAGAAACCAGCAATCTGTTGTGTGTACATGAGCAGTGATACTGTTTCTGGCCTTTATGTGACTTGTATTCCCTATTTTCTTTGGGTGGGGTGTGGGTAAGAGATTCAGTTCCCAATTTTTCTTCCCATAATAAAGATAACCAAGATATCTATAGGAGCTTTTCATTTGGTCTAAGTACATGAGTAGTATGGTGGATCCTCGTCCATGCTGAAAATCAGCTTACGTTTGCTCCAATGTAATCACGGGCTATTAACTTCAATTGGTGAAAAAGTAAAAAAAAATTGGGCCGAAATTTCAATCCAACGTCCGCACACTGCTGAAAACTATGGTAACAAAGTCTGGATGCTAAAGAGGCTGTGCCAAGTTAGAAAATTATCTCTTTCTGTAGGAGAGAGGATATCAAGGTGATCGATTAGGGCCCTACTGCTGGGACCCACCACCCTGATCACAAGAACAGAGCCCCCAGCTGTCGGGAGAACAGGTTTCCCGTTTTCACTAATGGATGGAGCGGCAGGATAGGCACCGCTCAATTATATGGGAGTGTCGGGAATAGCTGCCGCATGCGCAACCTACCTCTCCACCCAGTGGTGAGCAAAGGGACGCCTGTTCTCCAGATTGCTCATGGTCCCAGCAGTAGGACTCTCACTAACCCTGGGACCCACCGCCCTGATCACAAGAACACAGCCCTGGTGAGCAAAGGGACCCCTGATTGATCAGGGTCCCAGCAGCAGGACTCTCACTAACCCTCATCCTGTGAATAGAGGATAACATGTAAACTAGATACAACCCCTTGAACAATTCAAGCACAAGTAGAAATTAGGGAAAGGGATGACACAACAAGCAAAGAGGACATGTGGAAACTCAAGTATTCACATGTCAGGAAAGCTGATGGGTCGTCTTCAAGGAACAGTCTTTATATCTTGGAATTTCTTGTTAAATGTACAATAGGCAACACATTCAGTTATAAAGAATAAGTTATAGAATGAAAACGGAGAAAGAATCCCCAGTCAAAACATACAATTACTTAATCAACGGAAAGCAAGGCAAAAATAAGTCACAGTCCGTTGAGCGGTAATGAAAACCTAATCAGCGGTGATAGTATGATAAATGGCGCTAACAGTCCGCTGGCCAGAAGAATGAATAAAGCACTGTGCACCCTCAAGATAATATAAAATAATTATAATGAAAAGCCAGCTCAGCACAACGCCGGGCGCCCAAAATACACCGAGTGCGCTGAAAATTTCATCTAATCATAAAAATGGTCAATGCACTTGGAGAAAACCGGTTCAACGCAACAAAAAGATTAATGAAATGGGATTACGGAGGAAACATTCCGTAGGAATAGGAAGTAGAGGACGTGGAGAACGGGACGTGTGAATCATATGAAGGCAGCTCGCCGGAGATGAGCCCAGATATATATGGCAGCTGTCACGGATTATGGAGCTTATAGCACAAGTTGTAGCTTATATAGAAAAGAAAGCAGTGCAGGAGCTTCTGGGGGAAATAAGACAAGACTTCGGATACAGGATTATTACCAGAAAATGGAAAAATTCATAACCGTTGCGCAAGCTGAAAATGGTACATCTAGAATGACTGTATGCAGAGCTATAGGACGGGTTATACATTTCTTTTATTGTGGCATATGTCAACCCGTCGGCTTCAAGGCAAAGTTAATAACCAGGAACTGTAGTAATAATGTAGATACAGTGCAAGTTCACAGAATGGATGAAGAGGAGAGGTCTCAAGAAGACGACATGGCCATCGTCAATGGAAGCTAGTAAGGTTCAGTAACCACAACTGCTATCATGGGGTGAAGACTTGTCTGCCTTCTTAATAACGAAATGCAGTGCTTTGTGTGGGCCAATTAGGTAATGAAAGAAACCGCTCATTCCGCTGGTGTTTTCCCAGAAAAGAAAGTTCTCAAATTTTTATCCCCTAGTGATGTGTACACAATAAAGATCATGTGTTACTCAGTTTTATTGCTGTTTAAGCTTCTATCACTCAGTGATGATCAGTGCAAGATTCCAGAGTGTGGCCGGGGACTCTCTAAGCAGACACTTCATGATCCCTCTACTACTATGAGATGTTGTGTGCTGACAATGTGTTTAGATTATCAGGGTCCAGGTTTATCTACACTTTCATTTAGCCTCTGAACATTCTTTTTCTCTGACACAGAGACAAAGAGAGATGAGACAGATCATAGATGAGAGATGATGAGATCAATTGAATGGATATAAAACACAATGGCACTTTCAGTTCTGCTAATTTACCTACAACACACACAGAGTCAGCAATTCTATATTCCACCCTCACCTCGGATAAAGACCTTACCTGTCTGTAGCTAGTAGAGCAAGTATATGCACACTGTTGCTTGCCAGCAGGAAGTAGCTGTTTCTGAACTCGTCTTGTAACGTAAGGGGAGGGGAGGTAAGCAGGAGGCAGAGAGCACTGCAGTGTGCAGACGGGAGAAGCTATTCGACCTGGATCCTATAGTTGAATCCAGGAGCAACCAAAATTGTAAATACCAGGACTGAAAGGTTGGAATTATATCTGTAAAATGCTGTATTTTTTTAATAACAGTACAGAATGTGTTATTTTGTTATCCTGAGTATATTTAAGAATCGTGTCTTCGTGGGAATACCCCTTAAAGGGCTCGGTCACTTTACCTCATGTTTTTTGTCATGCGTAAGTGAGGGGGACAGGATATTGGGTAATTTACCAATATACATCTAGTAATAGTCCTGCTCTGTTTTCTTGATATGTAAAGTGAAGCCTCCTGTCTTTTACCTTATAATCCAGAGATTCCTGACTATAAAATGGCCGCAGATGGAGGGTCATATGATCTCTAACTGTCCATGAGCAATCGTCCTGCCGAGATATTGATCTCATATTTATGAATAGTATCGTAAGGTCCTGTCAGGGCGATTATTTACAGGCAATTGTATTTTATGGACAGGAATGTCTGGCCGAGGAGGTAAAAGACAGGAGGCTTCACTTTACATATCAAGAAAGCGGAGTAGGACTATTAATAGATGTATATTGGTAAATTATCTAATATCCTGCCCCCCAACACTTACACACACACACATTAAAAAAAAATGTGGACAGCCCCGCTAAGCCTTTGTTCACTTGTCTTAAAAGGACATCTACCATCAGATTTACCCCCAAGTGATTAGATATGCATGCCCTCTCTCTCTTCATGATATCATGGTCCCACCATGATCGTGACATTGCAAGTTTTCTGTAGGCGGGACCTGGCTAACATGAAAAGCGAGGGGGAGGATATATCCGAAGATGTAAACTCTCTCCTGTTTACCACATTTTCAAACAAGATGAGTCAAGTTTAGTGGTTGCAGGATTAGTGTCACTTCCAAAGCTATACAGGCGGTCCCCTAATTAAGAACACTCGACTTACATACGACCCATAGTTACAAATGGACCTCTGGATATTGGTAATTTATTGTACTTTAGTCCTAGGCTACAATAAACAGCTATAACAGTTATCACAGGTGTCTGTAATGAAGCTTTAGTGTTACTCCTGATTCTTATGACAACCCAACATTTTTAAAATCCAATTGTCACAGAGACCAAAAAAGTTCTGGCTGGGATTACAATGATAAAATATACAGTTCCAACTTACATACAAACTCAACAAACCTTCAGACTCTATCTTGTATGTAACCCGGGGACTGCCTGCATTTGGTTCCATAGCACCGAGAAAAAAAGCTTTTTGGGATAAGTATCTCATCATGCTGAGGGTTCTGAGAGCTACAGAAGTGGACATAAAGGCAGTTAAAATAATATAGGGGGAACTGGATCTTTATCTGCTGCTCATATTTCCAGTTGTGTTTTCCATGTCTGTAGCGGTCTATCTCTGGTTTTGTAGCTCACAGACGTGATATAACCTGTAAGATGAGATTCTTATCTTTCTATGTCACATAAACTTGTTTCTAGGTGCTACAGAACAGAAGATAGAGGCTTCCGACATGACTCTCCCTCTGACACCACTAAACTTGACTCATCTTATGTGAAAATGAGGTGAAAAGTGTCATATTAGCCTAACTTTGGGGAAGGTGAAATGGGGTGAGATATCACAAAAAAAAGAGGGAATTCTAGAAAGGACATTTCACCCCTACCTGAGGGGACAACTAATTTAGTGGGGTAAAATCTGGTCATAGGTTCTCTATAGAAGTGAAGCAATTTCGGAACAATGGCGAAATTCAAAATAGATTTCTTTTTGCCAGGGAATGGTATTTTACATCTTTTAGCAAGGCAACTAGTTTCCCACCTGATTTACAGGAAAGGTTTGTATACATAAAACCTCTTCATCAGGCTTTAATTCGGTGCCACTTACGAGTAGACGCTCATGGTGTATTAGCACAAAAAGTACATAGCATAATTCACAAAATATAAAGGATGAACTAAAGAAGAAGAAAAAAACAGCAAGAAAGCAACTAACTGCTTGAGAAAATGATAATCACTTCAGGGATTTCTGAGCTATCTTGGTCTCCTACTGAGCACTAGATGGGTGACAACCACTAAAAGCAGCTATTACAATGCATCGTAGGGGTCCCCCCCCTGTTTCCACAGTACATGAATGACATATAAATCTACAGAGGTATAGGATGTTGCTAGGCAAACACACATACCATTCAGTCATGAAGATCGTCGAGCTGGGAAATCTACAGGCACTATAAGTTATGGCTGCTTCTAGTGATCAGCGCCCAGCATCTATCGCCCGATAAGACCTAAAACACTTGTAGATTTTAGTGTCATTTATTATTTTATGCATAAATGTGCTTTATTTTACTTTTAAATATTGAAACATAAAACCAATATACATACAACACCCCTGCCAACGCATAGACAGGGTGGTAGTTGCGAACAGCCCCCTCCTCATGTCAGGATCTATGTGGTGAGCCTGGCCTGCGTGTAATGGCAGCTGTAGCTACTGCCTGGCAAGGCAACAGTTAACTGGTGTATGTAATTAGCCTATGGCAGTGATGGCGAACCTTTTAGAGACCGAGTGCCCAAACTACAACAAAGACCCGCTTATTTATCACAAAGTGCCAACGCAGAAATTTAATTCGTGATTTATACTCCCTTCTCTGTCGCAGTTTTCATTGATACCAGCACCTGAGGACACCAATAAAGCATATAATAGTCCCAGGTAGAGCTGTCACTTCAAAATAGCTCTGTGCACAGCAAGTCCTGGGCTGTCTGGGACTGCAGGAAGATACCTGGAGTCATCTCTGGTGATGGCCTGAGTGCCCACAGAAAGGGCTCCGAGTGCCACCTCTGGCACCAGTGACATAGGTTAGCCATCGCTGGCCTATGGTGTTTCTGTTATGCAAGCTGGAAGGTGATTGGAGAGGTGCTACCACCTGACCAGAAGAGTAGATAAACCCCTGCTGGGCAGAAGCACATGGTTCAGTCTAGTCAGAGTGAGAGACTCCATCTAAAGAGAGAGTGAGCAGCACACCTTCAGTGCTGCAAAGCCACTAATCCCAGGAACTACTAGTGCCTCAGGCCTATTGCCTGGCACACAGGGCAAATCCGGAGACTTAAGCCCAGAACTGCAGCTCCACCACTTGGACTTCCATCTGAACCAGCCCAGCCTGCATCTACTATTATGCTGCTTGCACCTTTCCTCCGGACCCTCTCCATGACCTTTCCAGCTTGAGAATCTGCTGTTTCCCATTTCTGGCCGTTGCCTGCTGTTCAATAAAGAACTAAGTTGATTTGCACAACGTTGCCTCAGTCTTATCCAGGCTGCTTATCACCATGGGCTTCCCCATCCATTACCCAGGTACCTATCTTATAGACACTTAGGGGTTGCTCCAGGGAGATCCAGTACTTCAGCCACTCCCTCCATATTTCTTGCACACACCACCTGCTGGAGACCTGCCAGGCTGTAGGACAGTCCTCCTGTCCCCATAACAAGCACCGTGACACTAGCGTGCCTAGGCCGCAATAGCCAGCCACTCCAGTATTCTGGGCCCCGGCTGTCTCCAGGCCCCACAAGAAAAGGTTAGGCCCCGGTGGGGATGTTGCGCACATGTTTAGGTACAAAAGTAAGTGAAACCTACAAAAGTCCTTGCAACTAGACGTCTCTTAACAATGTTCCAAACATCATTATTTTCTGTTCCAGGAACACGTACAGAGGAGCAGCGCAAGGTCTACAATGACCTGCGTCGCCAGAAAGGTTAATAAACACAGCTGTCTGTCACATCTGAGGGCAGCGGCAATCTCCCGGTCTCCTTGTTTTGTGCAGAGAGCATTTCCAAGTGTACCATAATTAACATGTCAGCGGCTGTTCCCTCGGAAAATTCTCACCTCTTGAGGAGGCCATGTAAAAAGCTACGAAAATGTGTATTTTAGGTGTAAAAAAAAGCTTAAAAAATGTAAACTAAAATGTTTTATACTGGGTAATATGGTTTGAACTTGACGGTCATAAATCACTTGGATATATAAAAAAAATATTTATATTCAAGTTTTTAGTGATGAAAAACTGGTTATGAGTAAAAAAAAAAAAGGAGAGGATTTATCAATTTCCTCAGTTCCCTACTTAAGAACACCCGACCCCTAGTTACAAACGGACCTCTGGATGTTGGTAACTTACTGTACTATAGCCTTAGGCTACAATAATCAGCTATAACAGTTATCACGATAGGTGTCTAATGAAGCTTTAATTGTTAATCCTGGTTCTTATGACAATAGAACATTTTTAAAATACAATTGTCACAGAGAAAAAAAAAATTCTGGCTGGGATTACAATTATAAAATATACAGTTCCGACTTACATACAAATTCAACTTAAGAACAAACCTATAGAACCTATCTTGTATGTAACCCGGGGACTGCCTGTATCTAATAGTTCTGGTTTCCACCACTCCATGTCAGTGTCTCGGAGCTGTGCTAGCACGCCTTGAACTCCAGAATTCTGGCTGTACATGAGTTGTAGATGGCCCTCAGATGAAACGTAGGTGGGTGAAAACTGGGCCTATAAAGCTGATGTACATCTATTACCAGAGTTAGTGGTGGCAGACTGTCACCAAAGCAATGCTTGTTATCTTAGGGCCAGTGTCGTGACCACCGTGTGACTACCAGACCAGTGTGACCAACGTAACCAGCGGTGGTCACAACGTCTGTCCTGCTGCGTTACATGCCTCTGATGATGCATCAGTCAGAAGGGCCGATGCAGAAACCCCGTCAGGCAGGCAACTACAGATACTGTATATACTCGAGTATAAGCCGACCCAATTATAACCCGAGGCCACTAATTTTGCCACAAAACCTGGTAAATCCTATATTTTTTTACTCGAGTATAAGCTGAGTTTGGGTTTTCAGCACATTTTTTTGTGCTCAAAAACTAGGCTTATACTCAAGTATATATGGTATATAGGCAGATCAGTGGGTGGCTATAACCATTAGTAGACCTTTCTTTTTTCTTATATATTGGACGCAACCTTTGTGAGCAACGTGTTATATGTGGCGTTTTTTCAGTTCAGTGTGTGGTCTCCGATATTTGGTGCCCGAGGAGCATATGTATACAGAAAGATTTTGAAGGAGGAACACCCTGAAAAGCCTGAGTCAGTAAAATTTAAAAGCACGTTTTTTTTTTTTTACTAAGAATTAAATAAAGATTTTCTATTTTAAACGTTCAGGCAGATAATATAATTTTTGAACAAATACGGTTGTCAGCATTCTGAATCATTTCAGTACTTTATAAAATGTTATTTCACATTATCTGGACGCCTGCCAGCGGCCGGGGGAAAGGGAGCAGCTGTAGCAGCCGGTGTGCTTGTGTCTCATTCTCCTCACGCAATTTTCCTCTCCTCCACACAGCTACCAAACTAGTCCCCAGGTGAGTTCTGGGGGACAGGGGGGCAACTGCAAAAGTCTATGTGCCCGTGAGCCTTATGCATTCTTCCTCTTCTTCTCACCAGCACCCTCCCCTTCCTTCTCAATGCACATGACAGGAAGTTGAGAGGGGGAGGGAGTGTGGAGAAGACTGATGAAGGCACACTTTGGCTGCAGCTGCCCCCCTCCCCCTAGGGACTCACCACATGCTGCTGGGAGGGAGCCAGGTAATGTAAATGAAACTATTACAAACCAGTAAAATGGTCCTGAAGGTTGACAAAGACATTTTTAAGATCACCATAGCATAATCTGTTGGAACCAGTCACTAACAAAAAATGACATTCCTGTTGACAGGTGCGCTTTAAAGGACATCTATGACCAGAATGAAAGACTGTATGCAAATGATCCCGAGAGGCTCCAGGCTCCATTAACACAAACGGAGCGTGCAACCTCTCAGGCTTATATGCCCACACCTTTAAGGTTACTTCATTTATATTGTGTTAGAGCAAGTCATTTAAAATTATACAAGCACAAAAAAAAATAATACCCACTATAGTAACCAGCCGGGTTTGAGGAGTCAGGCAACTACTTGCTTTGTGGAAATGTGAACAATTTTTGCTACAATCCTTTCTACATATGATGTGACTGTGTCGTCCTTACAATGAAAGATCCACGTTCTTTTCTTCGGTGCAGCTTAGAAAATATAAGCTTAACTCAATCTTTTTTGTCCTTTTTTTTGTGTTCTTTAACAATCCTGCAGACCATGTTGCTCATGGCAACTAATCATATCAAAGACTTGTATTATTTTTCTTATTGCTTTATAGATGGGAACATAATATCAGGGACAATGTTCCCAGTGTATTTTTATAGATTTCTTAATAAAAGCATTATTATTATGGGGGGGGCGCTGTGGAGGTCACTGTTATGGGGGGGCGCTGTGGAGGTCACTTTTGCAGTTTGAGCCTATGCTATACTGCATTACATTGATTTAAATGGCCATTGTGTAATTCTTTCTTTGACCAGTGGTGGCGCTGCAGGGAACGTAACACTTGCTTTCAGGTTTTCCTACAGATCACAGCTTGGGGGTCCCGCTAGGAGACATTTTATACTCAGCTTAAAGAGGTTTTGTTAAAATGAATAAGTGAATAAGTGTCTGATTGTGATTTTTGTTATCACAAGTCACCCAAGGTGCTCCCTGAGGTGCATGCTCGGCCAGGCCGTTGCTGGTTGAGCATGTACATTGCATCTATTGTAGGGGTCCAGACACGGCTGCAACATTATAGATCTCTGCACTCCGTATCTCTACAACTAGAGCTGGGGAATGGGGGCTGATACATAACCTTTACTACAAGACGGAGATGTATCAATGCTGTAGAATGTTCCCCTTCTCTTGTAAGAACACGTTCCCCTCCATTGTCAGTAGCCGTGATCCTGGACCATAGGATCACATATGATCTGGATTAACCTTCCTCAATATATTCTACAATGGAGAATCCCACAAGTTACCATCAGTCTAAAGCAAACACAATGATCTTCTTCTTACCTTGGACTGCAGGCAGCTTCTTATGATATACATGACCTCCAGGAAGTAGATAGGATGGGTCCAGGTTGTCCTGCTAAGAAGGATGAAGACGAGTCATCAATGAGAAGAAGCTGAGGTAATGGAGTCACCAGGCGAGGCTTCCATCTGCTCAGCGTTACTAATACACAATTTATCTACAAATGGTGACGGGATGAGACAGTTTCCAGGAGGGAGAAGAGGTTGCGCTTCCCATAAGGTCCATCTTGTGTAAGGTGGCGGCCGGGCTTCTGCTGCCTGTATCACTTGTGTAATTATGTCAGGCTCAGGTTACCCGTGTCAGGCAGCTAGAGTATCACACCATGGACTCCGCTGAGAAATCCTGCCCTACCCCGAGCTCAGCCTGACAAAGGCTCCCGAAACCCAATCTACACCTCCGCCTCTCAAGACTCCAGCAGATGAGCCAGGACCCATGGAGGGGATCACATCTCCAGAGAAAAGGGCAGTCCCCCAAAATATTCCGTGCATTGCTAAGAATATTTAGTATATTCCTGAAAATATTTGGCGCAGTTCACAAATAAATGTTGCATTTCTCACCATATGCACAGCGTCAGATGATAGCGGCCGGTGATGCAGGGACACACAACCTAATTGTAGGGTCAGATCTGCAGATAAGCGAGCAATCAGATCTGCAGATCATTATAGGATTACAAAGATGATTGTCAGATCATAGAGATGACCCAGACGAGCCAGCAAGGTGGGGTTTAAAGGGTTTGTCCACGATTGGGAAACACTAATGACGTATCCTTTGTATACGTCCTCAAATCGTTCCTGGTCTAACATCCAGACCCTACTAATCAACTACTATGGTCAGCGGATAGTTATATACACGATCACTAACTAACCAAGTCCTAGACAAACCCCTTCACTAATACTGACTTATCAGACTGAGATAATAATGCCATAGACTGAGGTCCAACATCCTGGGTATAGGACATTATACCTGGACAACCCCTGGAAGCAACAGAACCAAAATAATACATAGTGCTTACCAGTACTGTACTATACTGAGATCTAGGGGGGCACGAGAGAAGAGAGGGGTCTTATCACAAGAGCTAACACTCTATGATGAAAAGGACAGCACGGTGGCTGAGTGGGTAGCACTACAGCCTTGTATCGCTGGGGTCCTGGGTTCGAATCCCACCAGGTCAACATCTGCAAAGAGTTTGTATGTTCTCTCCGTGTTTGCGCGGGTTTCCTCCGGGTCCTCCGATTTCCTCCCACACTCCAAAAACATACTGTTAGGTTGTTTAGATTGTGAGCCACATGGGGACAGGGACTGAATTGGCAGCTCTGTGTAATAATTATTACACAAGGAGTGAGGACCCTGATCACAAGAGCTAGCAGTAACCAGCTATGGCACATGCGCCTGAATTTCCACATCTAGCTAGCACATGTGCAGTTGTTGCAGAAGTAAGCAGGTCTCTTCTGTCCAGCAGTAATCAGCTATGACACATGCGCCTGAATTTCCACATCTAGCTAGCACATGTGCAGATGTTGCGGTAGTAAACCAGGTCTTCTCTATCCGACAGTAATCAGCTATGGCATATGTGCCTGAATTTTAAATATTTAGAGAGCGCATGCACTCAGTTGCTTACTTCCACACATGCCAAAGGACACTCGGTTTATTCACAGAATTTTACAAATACATACAATAAAAATAGTTCTCCACTGATTAGACACCGATTTTATATCGTATATATATAATTTTATATGAACTTCTACATATCTGAGTGACCACAGTATAAATGGACAGATACATCAGATTGCAGAAGATGAGTGGAGTGGTAGGAATTGATTTCCCTCTACAGCTTTGCAGGACGTCTGCCATAAATGAAGAGGAGCTAGAAAATTACAGTAATTAATGCCAACTGCATTACGCCGAAACAAGATAATGAACTGATGGATTTGTGATTGCTTGTAATGGCTGAGAAATGGCTCCTCATTTAATAAAGTACCTGACATGCTAAAATCTCAGTGCGGACCAGTGAAAGAAGTCTCTCCAGGCTTATCCATCAATGTAATAGCTCAAGCAAATAGCAAATAACTACTTAAAATAAAAAATATACAGATCTATGCATCCAAAAC
Source organism: Engystomops pustulosus (assembly GCA_019512145.1). NCBI lineage: Eukaryota > Metazoa > Chordata > Amphibia > Anura > Leptodactylidae > Engystomops > Engystomops pustulosus. The sequence goes on along the minus strand of CM033642.1, from coordinate 18,905,708 downwards.
CAATGATAAAGCATAGCTCACCCTTCAATAATAACGGGCAGAAACCAGCAATCTGTTGTGTGTACATGAGCAGTGATACTGTTTCTGGCCTTTATGTGACTTGTATTCCCTATTTTCTTTGGGTGGGGTGTGGGTAAGAGATTCAGTTCCCAATTTTTCTTCCCATAATAAAGATAACCAAGATATCTATAGGAGCTTTTCATTTGGTCTAAGTACATGAGTAGTATGGTGGATCCTCGTCCATGCTGAAAATCAGCTTACGTTTGCTCCAATGTAATCACGGGCTATTAACTTCAATTGGTGAAAAAGTAAAAAAAAATTGGGCCGAAATTTCAATCCAACGTCCGCACACTGCTGAAAACTATGGTAACAAAGTCTGGATGCTAAAGAGGCTGTGCCAAGTTAGAAAATTATCTCTTTCTGTAGGAGAGAGGATATCAAGGTGATCGATTAGGGCCCTACTGCTGGGACCCACCACCCTGATCACAAGAACAGAGCCCCCAGCTGTCGGGAGAACAGGTTTCCCGTTTTCACTAATGGATGGAGCGGCAGGATAGGCACCGCTCAATTATATGGGAGTGTCGGGAATAGCTGCCGCATGCGCAACCTACCTCTCCACCCAGTGGTGAGCAAAGGGACGCCTGTTCTCCAGATTGCTCATGGTCCCAGCAGTAGGACTCTCACTAACCCTGGGACCCACCGCCCTGATCACAAGAACACAGCCCTGGTGAGCAAAGGGACCCCTGATTGATCAGGGTCCCAGCAGCAGGACTCTCACTAACCCTCATCCTGTGAATAGAGGATAACATGTAAACTAGATACAACCCCTTGAACAATTCAAGCACAAGTAGAAATTAGGGAAAGGGATGACACAACAAGCAAAGAGGACATGTGGAAACTCAAGTATTCACATGTCAGGAAAGCTGATGGGTCGTCTTCAAGGAACAGTCTTTATATCTTGGAATTTCTTGTTAAATGTACAATAGGCAACACATTCAGTTATAAAGAATAAGTTATAGAATGAAAACGGAGAAAGAATCCCCAGTCAAAACATACAATTACTTAATCAACGGAAAGCAAGGCAAAAATAAGTCACAGTCCGTTGAGCGGTAATGAAAACCTAATCAGCGGTGATAGTATGATAAATGGCGCTAACAGTCCGCTGGCCAGAAGAATGAATAAAGCACTGTGCACCCTCAAGATAATATAAAATAATTATAATGAAAAGCCAGCTCAGCACAACGCCGGGCGCCCAAAATACACCGAGTGCGCTGAAAATTTCATCTAATCATAAAAATGGTCAATGCACTTGGAGAAAACCGGTTCAACGCAACAAAAAGATTAATGAAATGGGATTACGGAGGAAACATTCCGTAGGAATAGGAAGTAGAGGACGTGGAGAACGGGACGTGTGAATCATATGAAGGCAGCTCGCCGGAGATGAGCCCAGATATATATGGCAGCTGTCACGGATTATGGAGCTTATAGCACAAGTTGTAGCTTATATAGAAAAGAAAGCAGTGCAGGAGCTTCTGGGGGAAATAAGACAAGACTTCGGATACAGGATTATTACCAGAAAATGGAAAAATTCATAACCGTTGCGCAAGCTGAAAATGGTACATCTAGAATGACTGTATGCAGAGCTATAGGACGGGTTATACATTTCTTTTATTGTGGCATATGTCAACCCGTCGGCTTCAAGGCAAAGTTAATAACCAGGAACTGTAGTAATAATGTAGATACAGTGCAAGTTCACAGAATGGATGAAGAGGAGAGGTCTCAAGAAGACGACATGGCCATCGTCAATGGAAGCTAGTAAGGTTCAGTAACCACAACTGCTATCATGGGGTGAAGACTTGTCTGCCTTCTTAATAACGAAATGCAGTGCTTTGTGTGGGCCAATTAGGTAATGAAAGAAACCGCTCATTCCGCTGGTGTTTTCCCAGAAAAGAAAGTTCTCAAATTTTTATCCCCTAGTGATGTGTACACAATAAAGATCATGTGTTACTCAGTTTTATTGCTGTTTAAGCTTCTATCACTCAGTGATGATCAGTGCAAGATTCCAGAGTGTGGCCGGGGACTCTCTAAGCAGACACTTCATGATCCCTCTACTACTATGAGATGTTGTGTGCTGACAATGTGTTTAGATTATCAGGGTCCAGGTTTATCTACACTTTCATTTAGCCTCTGAACATTCTTTTTCTCTGACACAGAGACAAAGAGAGATGAGACAGATCATAGATGAGAGATGATGAGATCAATTGAATGGATATAAAACACAATGGCACTTTCAGTTCTGCTAATTTACCTACAACACACACAGAGTCAGCAATTCTATATTCCACCCTCACCTCGGATAAAGACCTTACCTGTCTGTAGCTAGTAGAGCAAGTATATGCACACTGTTGCTTGCCAGCAGGAAGTAGCTGTTTCTGAACTCGTCTTGTAACGTAAGGGGAGGGGAGGTAAGCAGGAGGCAGAGAGCACTGCAGTGTGCAGACGGGAGAAGCTATTCGACCTGGATCCTATAGTTGAATCCAGGAGCAACCAAAATTGTAAATACCAGGACTGAAAGGTTGGAATTATATCTGTAAAATGCTGTATTTTTTTAATAACAGTACAGAATGTGTTATTTTGTTATCCTGAGTATATTTAAGAATCGTGTCTTCGTGGGAATACCCCTTAAAGGGCTCGGTCACTTTACCTCATGTTTTTTGTCATGCGTAAGTGAGGGGGACAGGATATTGGGTAATTTACCAATATACATCTAGTAATAGTCCTGCTCTGTTTTCTTGATATGTAAAGTGAAGCCTCCTGTCTTTTACCTTATAATCCAGAGATTCCTGACTATAAAATGGCCGCAGATGGAGGGTCATATGATCTCTAACTGTCCATGAGCAATCGTCCTGCCGAGATATTGATCTCATATTTATGAATAGTATCGTAAGGTCCTGTCAGGGCGATTATTTACAGGCAATTGTATTTTATGGACAGGAATGTCTGGCCGAGGAGGTAAAAGACAGGAGGCTTCACTTTACATATCAAGAAAGCGGAGTAGGACTATTAATAGATGTATATTGGTAAATTATCTAATATCCTGCCCCCCAACACTTACACACACACACATTAAAAAAAAATGTGGACAGCCCCGCTAAGCCTTTGTTCACTTGTCTTAAAAGGACATCTACCATCAGATTTACCCCCAAGTGATTAGATATGCATGCCCTCTCTCTCTTCATGATATCATGGTCCCACCATGATCGTGACATTGCAAGTTTTCTGTAGGCGGGACCTGGCTAACATGAAAAGCGAGGGGGAGGATATATCCGAAGATGTAAACTCTCTCCTGTTTACCACATTTTCAAACAAGATGAGTCAAGTTTAGTGGTTGCAGGATTAGTGTCACTTCCAAAGCTATACAGGCGGTCCCCTAATTAAGAACACTCGACTTACATACGACCCATAGTTACAAATGGACCTCTGGATATTGGTAATTTATTGTACTTTAGTCCTAGGCTACAATAAACAGCTATAACAGTTATCACAGGTGTCTGTAATGAAGCTTTAGTGTTACTCCTGATTCTTATGACAACCCAACATTTTTAAAATCCAATTGTCACAGAGACCAAAAAAGTTCTGGCTGGGATTACAATGATAAAATATACAGTTCCAACTTACATACAAACTCAACAAACCTTCAGACTCTATCTTGTATGTAACCCGGGGACTGCCTGCATTTGGTTCCATAGCACCGAGAAAAAAAGCTTTTTGGGATAAGTATCTCATCATGCTGAGGGTTCTGAGAGCTACAGAAGTGGACATAAAGGCAGTTAAAATAATATAGGGGGAACTGGATCTTTATCTGCTGCTCATATTTCCAGTTGTGTTTTCCATGTCTGTAGCGGTCTATCTCTGGTTTTGTAGCTCACAGACGTGATATAACCTGTAAGATGAGATTCTTATCTTTCTATGTCACATAAACTTGTTTCTAGGTGCTACAGAACAGAAGATAGAGGCTTCCGACATGACTCTCCCTCTGACACCACTAAACTTGACTCATCTTATGTGAAAATGAGGTGAAAAGTGTCATATTAGCCTAACTTTGGGGAAGGTGAAATGGGGTGAGATATCACAAAAAAAAGAGGGAATTCTAGAAAGGACATTTCACCCCTACCTGAGGGGACAACTAATTTAGTGGGGTAAAATCTGGTCATAGGTTCTCTATAGAAGTGAAGCAATTTCGGAACAATGGCGAAATTCAAAATAGATTTCTTTTTGCCAGGGAATGGTATTTTACATCTTTTAGCAAGGCAACTAGTTTCCCACCTGATTTACAGGAAAGGTTTGTATACATAAAACCTCTTCATCAGGCTTTAATTCGGTGCCACTTACGAGTAGACGCTCATGGTGTATTAGCACAAAAAGTACATAGCATAATTCACAAAATATAAAGGATGAACTAAAGAAGAAGAAAAAAACAGCAAGAAAGCAACTAACTGCTTGAGAAAATGATAATCACTTCAGGGATTTCTGAGCTATCTTGGTCTCCTACTGAGCACTAGATGGGTGACAACCACTAAAAGCAGCTATTACAATGCATCGTAGGGGTCCCCCCCCTGTTTCCACAGTACATGAATGACATATAAATCTACAGAGGTATAGGATGTTGCTAGGCAAACACACATACCATTCAGTCATGAAGATCGTCGAGCTGGGAAATCTACAGGCACTATAAGTTATGGCTGCTTCTAGTGATCAGCGCCCAGCATCTATCGCCCGATAAGACCTAAAACACTTGTAGATTTTAGTGTCATTTATTATTTTATGCATAAATGTGCTTTATTTTACTTTTAAATATTGAAACATAAAACCAATATACATACAACACCCCTGCCAACGCATAGACAGGGTGGTAGTTGCGAACAGCCCCCTCCTCATGTCAGGATCTATGTGGTGAGCCTGGCCTGCGTGTAATGGCAGCTGTAGCTACTGCCTGGCAAGGCAACAGTTAACTGGTGTATGTAATTAGCCTATGGCAGTGATGGCGAACCTTTTAGAGACCGAGTGCCCAAACTACAACAAAGACCCGCTTATTTATCACAAAGTGCCAACGCAGAAATTTAATTCGTGATTTATACTCCCTTCTCTGTCGCAGTTTTCATTGATACCAGCACCTGAGGACACCAATAAAGCATATAATAGTCCCAGGTAGAGCTGTCACTTCAAAATAGCTCTGTGCACAGCAAGTCCTGGGCTGTCTGGGACTGCAGGAAGATACCTGGAGTCATCTCTGGTGATGGCCTGAGTGCCCACAGAAAGGGCTCCGAGTGCCACCTCTGGCACCAGTGACATAGGTTAGCCATCGCTGGCCTATGGTGTTTCTGTTATGCAAGCTGGAAGGTGATTGGAGAGGTGCTACCACCTGACCAGAAGAGTAGATAAACCCCTGCTGGGCAGAAGCACATGGTTCAGTCTAGTCAGAGTGAGAGACTCCATCTAAAGAGAGAGTGAGCAGCACACCTTCAGTGCTGCAAAGCCACTAATCCCAGGAACTACTAGTGCCTCAGGCCTATTGCCTGGCACACAGGGCAAATCCGGAGACTTAAGCCCAGAACTGCAGCTCCACCACTTGGACTTCCATCTGAACCAGCCCAGCCTGCATCTACTATTATGCTGCTTGCACCTTTCCTCCGGACCCTCTCCATGACCTTTCCAGCTTGAGAATCTGCTGTTTCCCATTTCTGGCCGTTGCCTGCTGTTCAATAAAGAACTAAGTTGATTTGCACAACGTTGCCTCAGTCTTATCCAGGCTGCTTATCACCATGGGCTTCCCCATCCATTACCCAGGTACCTATCTTATAGACACTTAGGGGTTGCTCCAGGGAGATCCAGTACTTCAGCCACTCCCTCCATATTTCTTGCACACACCACCTGCTGGAGACCTGCCAGGCTGTAGGACAGTCCTCCTGTCCCCATAACAAGCACCGTGACACTAGCGTGCCTAGGCCGCAATAGCCAGCCACTCCAGTATTCTGGGCCCCGGCTGTCTCCAGGCCCCACAAGAAAAGGTTAGGCCCCGGTGGGGATGTTGCGCACATGTTTAGGTACAAAAGTAAGTGAAACCTACAAAAGTCCTTGCAACTAGACGTCTCTTAACAATGTTCCAAACATCATTATTTTCTGTTCCAGGAACACGTACAGAGGAGCAGCGCAAGGTCTACAATGACCTGCGTCGCCAGAAAGGTTAATAAACACAGCTGTCTGTCACATCTGAGGGCAGCGGCAATCTCCCGGTCTCCTTGTTTTGTGCAGAGAGCATTTCCAAGTGTACCATAATTAACATGTCAGCGGCTGTTCCCTCGGAAAATTCTCACCTCTTGAGGAGGCCATGTAAAAAGCTACGAAAATGTGTATTTTAGGTGTAAAAAAAAGCTTAAAAAATGTAAACTAAAATGTTTTATACTGGGTAATATGGTTTGAACTTGACGGTCATAAATCACTTGGATATATAAAAAAAATATTTATATTCAAGTTTTTAGTGATGAAAAACTGGTTATGAGTAAAAAAAAAAAAGGAGAGGATTTATCAATTTCCTCAGTTCCCTACTTAAGAACACCCGACCCCTAGTTACAAACGGACCTCTGGATGTTGGTAACTTACTGTACTATAGCCTTAGGCTACAATAATCAGCTATAACAGTTATCACGATAGGTGTCTAATGAAGCTTTAATTGTTAATCCTGGTTCTTATGACAATAGAACATTTTTAAAATACAATTGTCACAGAGAAAAAAAAAATTCTGGCTGGGATTACAATTATAAAATATACAGTTCCGACTTACATACAAATTCAACTTAAGAACAAACCTATAGAACCTATCTTGTATGTAACCCGGGGACTGCCTGTATCTAATAGTTCTGGTTTCCACCACTCCATGTCAGTGTCTCGGAGCTGTGCTAGCACGCCTTGAACTCCAGAATTCTGGCTGTACATGAGTTGTAGATGGCCCTCAGATGAAACGTAGGTGGGTGAAAACTGGGCCTATAAAGCTGATGTACATCTATTACCAGAGTTAGTGGTGGCAGACTGTCACCAAAGCAATGCTTGTTATCTTAGGGCCAGTGTCGTGACCACCGTGTGACTACCAGACCAGTGTGACCAACGTAACCAGCGGTGGTCACAACGTCTGTCCTGCTGCGTTACATGCCTCTGATGATGCATCAGTCAGAAGGGCCGATGCAGAAACCCCGTCAGGCAGGCAACTACAGATACTGTATATACTCGAGTATAAGCCGACCCAATTATAACCCGAGGCCACTAATTTTGCCACAAAACCTGGTAAATCCTATATTTTTTTACTCGAGTATAAGCTGAGTTTGGGTTTTCAGCACATTTTTTTGTGCTCAAAAACTAGGCTTATACTCAAGTATATATGGTATATAGGCAGATCAGTGGGTGGCTATAACCATTAGTAGACCTTTCTTTTTTCTTATATATTGGACGCAACCTTTGTGAGCAACGTGTTATATGTGGCGTTTTTTCAGTTCAGTGTGTGGTCTCCGATATTTGGTGCCCGAGGAGCATATGTATACAGAAAGATTTTGAAGGAGGAACACCCTGAAAAGCCTGAGTCAGTAAAATTTAAAAGCACGTTTTTTTTTTTTTACTAAGAATTAAATAAAGATTTTCTATTTTAAACGTTCAGGCAGATAATATAATTTTTGAACAAATACGGTTGTCAGCATTCTGAATCATTTCAGTACTTTATAAAATGTTATTTCACATTATCTGGACGCCTGCCAGCGGCCGGGGGAAAGGGAGCAGCTGTAGCAGCCGGTGTGCTTGTGTCTCATTCTCCTCACGCAATTTTCCTCTCCTCCACACAGCTACCAAACTAGTCCCCAGGTGAGTTCTGGGGGACAGGGGGGCAACTGCAAAAGTCTATGTGCCCGTGAGCCTTATGCATTCTTCCTCTTCTTCTCACCAGCACCCTCCCCTTCCTTCTCAATGCACATGACAGGAAGTTGAGAGGGGGAGGGAGTGTGGAGAAGACTGATGAAGGCACACTTTGGCTGCAGCTGCCCCCCTCCCCCTAGGGACTCACCACATGCTGCTGGGAGGGAGCCAGGTAATGTAAATGAAACTATTACAAACCAGTAAAATGGTCCTGAAGGTTGACAAAGACATTTTTAAGATCACCATAGCATAATCTGTTGGAACCAGTCACTAACAAAAAATGACATTCCTGTTGACAGGTGCGCTTTAAAGGACATCTATGACCAGAATGAAAGACTGTATGCAAATGATCCCGAGAGGCTCCAGGCTCCATTAACACAAACGGAGCGTGCAACCTCTCAGGCTTATATGCCCACACCTTTAAGGTTACTTCATTTATATTGTGTTAGAGCAAGTCATTTAAAATTATACAAGCACAAAAAAAAATAATACCCACTATAGTAACCAGCCGGGTTTGAGGAGTCAGGCAACTACTTGCTTTGTGGAAATGTGAACAATTTTTGCTACAATCCTTTCTACATATGATGTGACTGTGTCGTCCTTACAATGAAAGATCCACGTTCTTTTCTTCGGTGCAGCTTAGAAAATATAAGCTTAACTCAATCTTTTTTGTCCTTTTTTTTGTGTTCTTTAACAATCCTGCAGACCATGTTGCTCATGGCAACTAATCATATCAAAGACTTGTATTATTTTTCTTATTGCTTTATAGATGGGAACATAATATCAGGGACAATGTTCCCAGTGTATTTTTATAGATTTCTTAATAAAAGCATTATTAAATGTTCCCAGTGTATTTTTATAGATTTCTTAATAAAAGCATTATTATAGGCAAGCAACATAGCTCTGGAATTGCAAACTGAGGCCTACTGGTCACGTGGTCCCTGTACAGAGGGAGATGGGGGTCATGTATATACATTGTATATGTGCAGATTTCGTCATTTAGATGCATTCTCGGACTATATAACATATATCCTCATGTTAGAGGACCCCCTCCCCACCCAAAAATTATTAGAACAGATTCCCCTATTCCTATACACTGCAGAGCAGCAGGATGGAGAAGTTTTATTAGAGCAGTATTGCTGCCATACCAATGAAAGATCAATTGTTAAATATAACATTTAGCTGCTTACAATGATACAAAGATCTTATAATACATTTTTATTTACATATCACTTCAGATTCTACAGCAGTTTCCAAATCTTGGGGTACAGATACAGACAACAGTTTTAGAAGTTGGGTTTTCGTCTGATAGTCCAGGGTAGGGCATTCCAGAGATTAGGTGCAGCCAGGGAGAAGTCCTGGAGATGTGAGAAGGAGGTTCAATGGCCTTTTTGTCAGATTAATTATTAAGCTGGGGGAAGGGGGTAGTATTTAGTCAGTCACGAATTGTGCAGGTTCTGCCACTTAACCCATTAAGGAAGCAAGACTATATAGATCGTCCTCATCAGCCGGCCGTTGCCGCATGAGGATGATTTATATAGTCTTTGGAATCGTGCTGGCACTGCCAGTGCCAGCGGGATCCGCAGCAGGAGACCCTGCTTTTAACTCCTTAAAGGGGTATTCTCGTCTGGGAAATCACATTATATTTCATTAATCTGCCATATATCAACATTTCTTCAATTAACAGGCAGTCCCCGGGTTACGTACAAGATAGGGTCTGGAGGTTTGTTCTTAAGTTGAATTTGTATGTAAGTCGAAACTGTATATTTTATAATTGTTGTTCCAGACAAATTTTTTTCTTGCCCCAGTGACAATTGGAGTTTCAAAATTTTTTGCTGTAATTGGACCAAGGATTATCAATAAAGCTTCATTACAGACACCTTACAGCTGATTATTGCATACTGGGACTATAATAAAGCATCCAGAGAGCTTCACCAGAGGTCACAGTGGGCAGAGGGGTCCGTCTGTAACTATGGGTCGTTTGTAAGTCGGGTGTCCTTAAGTAGGGGACCGCCTGTATATGTTATTGAAAAATGTTCATGTGTGAAGATAATTTTTCATAAATAGTCCCTTAGAAATAAGTGCTTGGATATGACCACCTCTGCTGGAGTAATTGCACAAAGAAACAAAAAGTTTTTGTATATAAAAAGTCCAGGAGTTACTACATGTCCCACACCCGTCCTGTAGTAATGATTGCTGAATCCAGGAGGTCAGGCAGGACTCCACTGCCAGAGTACGGGGTGGTTGTATCCAAGAAAGCTATCGCGTTTCTAAGGGATAACATGACTACATTTATGAGAAATTATCTTCACACAGGAACATTTTTTTAACAACATCCAATTGAAGAAATGTTTACATGTGGCAAATGAATTAAATTGAATGTGAATGCCAAGATGGGAATAACCTACCGCAAATGAGTACGAACACAGCAACTAAGGAGAGAAACAGAGGGAACAAATTTGCCAAGGGGTTTGTTTGCCATGGCCAATGAGATCCAGTGCAAGACCAATTTGGCAACCTCTGAGTAGTGCTGCGTAATCTGTGTGCTATATAAATAAAGGAATTTTTATTATTATTATTATTATTATTAAGACTAGATCTCATAGGCAAAATGTCAGTAAAACACTGATAACCACAATACATTGCAGTACAGAGGGACTGTAATGTATTGTATAAGGGATCAAGGTATCCGCAGTGTAAGTCCCCTAGTTGGATAGTAAAAAAAAAAAAAGTTAGGATTTGCTCATTTACTAAAATATTTCCATTTTTTTAAGGAGCCCATTACAATTTCAATACGTTTACTGCTGCTTGTAATGCATTTTTCTTTTGATGTTGAAGTAATCCTAAATGAATATGACGGTGCTACAATAATTGACACCTCCACATTACCTTGTCACACAGCAGCGGCTGATGGAAGTACTCCGCTGCTGCCAAGACAATACTGCTAATCACTGTTGGTGTAATTAATTAAAGTGTTATTGCAAACTTCCTTCCCTGTATAATCATACGATATAATCAGAGCGGAAGGACCTAGAAGAGGAGAGTGACAAGAGCCGCTTCTGCTAAATACACTACATATTACTGATTGCAGAAATAGAATGTGATTGCAGAAATTGGAATGGGAGGAATCTATAGGCTACACATGAAAAAAAAAAAATCATCAAAAATTAACAAATTGCTACAGGTTGGGTAAGGGGATTGGAAGAAATTGAATGCAAAAAGAAGGCTACACTTTGTTTTTGCCATCATTGCAAGTATGATATCAGCAGCGGCGCCGCGTCAGTGTGTGCCAAGGGCAGAGCGTATTTTGTTCCTGGGGAGGCTGCTGGGCATCACGTTACAGGGGGAGGCTGCTGGGCATCACGTTACAGGGGGAGGCTGCTGGACATTACATTACTGTGGGGAAGCTGCTTGGCATTACAATTTACTGGGGGGAAAGCCTGCTTGCATACATTACTAGGGCGGAAT
>CM033642.1:18751709-18891950 GCA_019512145.1 Engystomops pustulosus | reverse complement strand
AGAAAGGAAAAAAAATAAACTCTCCAATACAGCTTAGCTTTGTCCCCGACCATCCTATTAGTTCCACTTTCATATGCAGCTGGAAGGAGAAAACCAGTGGAATCAGACTTCTTCACTTTACAAGAGTCAATTCCCGGCACATGTGGTTGAAAATGTTTCTCATTATTAAGCCTTCAGTAAAAAAGTATACAGATCCACCATCAAATTTAGTGACAGAACTAGATGAATCCTAATGTGTCTGCTTAGAGAGTCCCCGCCCACACTCTGGTCTTACACTGACCATCACCGAGTGGTAGGAGTTAAAAGAGCCATAAAATTGAGTAAAATTGTGAAGTTAAGGGTTAGAATGATCTTTATTGGGCCATCATCATCACTAGGGGATTGAAATTTCAGAACTTCAAAGAATTCAAAGGACCTTGTATTTTCTAAAGGCCTTTTTTATTTTGTTGATGGAAAACAAAACCTTCTGCTTCGGGCTCCGTATTCAGTATGAGGTTATCCAGAGTATAGGTCAGAGATGGCGAACCCTTTACAGACCGAGTGCCCAAACTACAACCAAAATCCACTTACTTACAGTGAAGTTCCAGCATGGAATTTTGTACAGTAACTTATTGCTACCAGTTCTTCCACATCTTTCAATTGTATTGCCCCCTTGAGGCCACCAATATAGATGACAGGAGGGCATATTCAGACTATCATTGTAGGTTCTCTCGAGAATCTTTCTTTAGAGAAGGAATGGTGGTCTAGCAGGAAGACCCCCAAAGATAATGCAGTACTTACCCTTCTTACTTTCCCCACAGTTCCAAACAGCCAAAAAGAGAGCAGAATCCCAGTTGCCTGGGACAGCAGGAAGCTTCAGTGTTGAACTCTGCCCTTGGACGATGGCCTGAGTGCCCGCAGAAAGGGCACTGAGTGCTACCTCTGACACCTGTGCCATAGGTTCGCCACCACTGGTATAGGTCATCATATGAGACCTCAATGGGCGACCGGAAGATTGTTACGACAAAGTACAGGCAGTCCCCGGGTTACGTACAAGATAGGGTTGGAAGGTTGTTTTACGTGGAACTTTGTATCGTAAGTCAAAGGTATATTTTATAATTTGTGTTCAAGACAAATTTTTTTCTTGCCCCAAGTGACAATTGGATAGTTTCAAAATTTTTTGCTGTAAGACCAAGGATTATTTCATACATAGACTTCATTACAGACCACCTTACAGCTGATTATTTGAGACTGGGACTAAAAAAAATAAAGCATCCAGACGCTTCACCAGAGTCCACAGTGGGCAGAGGGGTCGTCTGTAACTATTGGGTGTCTGTAAGTGGTTGTGTTCCTTAAGTAGGGGACCGCCTGTATACAACATGCTCTTATCAATGTTCGTAGATTGCATAATCGGACTAGTGTGACCCAACAGGAGTCCTCAGTAGAGGCCAATATCTGATTTTTTTTTCTATTACTATGCAAAAACCGCACCCCAGAGGGGGCTCTTCGATCTTGGAGACCCCTTTATATTCCTTGCAGAAGGATTATTTATCATGATCAGGCTAAAGATACCGCACCAGTCCCATCTTTAATCAGTTACAACTTCATCCTTCCTCGGCTTCTTTGTGTGCTCCGCCGCTGGTCCTTGCCGTTGTTGCTTTCTAGCAGAATACTGTCAGCAGATAAATGGAAGCTAATTGTATACTAGCTTCATCTTTTCATAGCTCAATAAGTCTCCCTGGCATCTCCCGTGAAGCTCGGAGCTCAATATTCAGACCTAAAGCTCAGCAGCCCATCCACAGAAACCTTACAAAATTGCTTTTTATATAGTCGTTGAGATGTTTGATATCGCTGCGCTAACCCCGCACTTTATTACAGGCGCAGACTATTAGGAGTCTGCTTTTATCAATAGTGCCGCTCTTTAGTGTGCACATAAATGAGCCACCCATCACTCAAGATCATTTTATTGAACCCATTCGTCTCCCAAAATCTAGCGACTTTCCACCTTCCGCTCGATAAACGTGAAGGGCAAATATTACTATAAAGAAAATGTAGTCTCTATAAAATTGCTGGAGGCTGCCTTGAGGCGTTTTAGTTTATGGTGTTTTTTATGCAGTTTTTGTTTCTGCTCAATTCAGGCAGTTATTAATGGAAATGACAAGCTTCTGCCGCTCACCCCCTTATTTGCTTTCGCGCTCTATATTTGTAGTACATGCCGTACCTAATAGAAAGCACTTTGTCAATCAGAGGTAGCATTTCACGAGATTGAAGCTCACGCTACGCATTATATGAATCTTATTTCAGATGGAGGTTTATTTAAGTAGTGTTAGGAGAATAAATATTGATTCTAAATATATAATGAAATACGTCCCATAATTTGTGTATGCTTTAAGTTTACATTGGAAACCACAATAGTGTGAAGCATCCCTCGCACAGCAGGCCCCATGGATGGGATCATTGTGAGCAGGGCCTAAAAGTGTAGGGCCAGTGCATAGGTTACAAAAGTACCACTGCATTACCCCCCACAGGGAAAGCCATATACAGGCAGTCCCCGACTTAAAGGATTCTACCATTTGATTTTATGCATTATGAAGCAAACATACCTTGAGAATGCTGTCGCTACACTGATTATAAAAATCAAGAAATTGGGCAAGCTGGGTGCTGCTGACTGCCGTACATAAACACGTTAGATGGAGCTTTCTGAACTATCCAGACAGAACTAATCAACCTGAGCTGGATGACTCATACACAGCAACTGGGAGATGGTACAGCGATTGATTACTTCTGCCTGTCAGGGACAACTCAGTGAGGACATATTCTCGGCGTATGCCAGACAGGACAAGGCTGAAGCAGTGCATAATTAGTAATGTTTCCATAAATACAGGATAGGAGCAGTAGTACTATGCTATGGACATATATACACACAACAGGAGCAGTAGTACTGTGCTATGTACATATATACACAACAGGAGTAGTGGTACTTCGCTGTGCCAATATATACCGGACAGGAGAAGTGGCACTGAGGTCAGGCCCCATTTATACACGATATGCAGAATACAAGTACAGTGATGTGTCCATGCTGTAAATGCAGGATAAGTTTGGCAATACACACACAATAGGCTGACCCGCTGCTGCCATGAGGTCTGCTGAATGCTGTACCCTTTTCTTTATGGCAATAAAGGTGTACATTGCTTTGATGGCACTTTAGGCAGCACTATTTATCAGCATAGAATCATGTGAGGCAGCACGTGGATGGTAGGTGTATTAAATGTACTTGCATTTTTTCTCCTTTTAAAGAGGATTTCCAGTTTAATCCTAGCGGAGCCAGGGTGGAGCTCCGGGTGGAGCCATCAGAATCGGCACCGGGTGGAGCCATCAGAATCGGCACCGGGTGGAGCCATCAGAATCGGCACCGGGTGGAGCCATCAGAATCGGCACCGGGAGGAGCCATCAGAATCGGCACCGGGAGGAGCCATCAGAATCGGCTCCGGGAGGAGCCATTAGAATTGACACTGGGTGAAACTAGAAGAGCAGATCCATTATCCGTGCTGTGGCAAAGCTCTGTTACTGCAAACCCAGCTTCCTAAACCAATATTATTAAAGAGTAAAAAAAACTTTCAAACTATTTTTTCATTTAAATAATTACAGTATTCGGATGTTCCCCCTGTGAGGGGTTTATGTCTGGCCTGTTCGATTGTAAGGTACTTTCTTGTTCTCCAAACAATAACATTTGTGTTGAAACTAAAAAGAAAAGTAATGTTGTAAAAAAAAAAAAAAATTCTTACAGGACTTTTCTCAGAAAAAAAAGCAACAAATGTCCCATCACTGACCTCAAGGTCCCTTTCCTTGCCCATACTTTTTTGAGACTTCTTGGATCAACCATTCTATAATCTGTCCCGAAAGTAGCATACAATTCAATCAAGTGGAGGTGAGGCAAGGGGATAAGTAGTGCTTGAGATTAAAACCCCTCTAAAGACAACTGCTTCTTTATTCAGTTTGTCCTACCCCCTTCTGCCATGATCTGAAAGCAATTATGAATACATATATAGCAGACATATGTAGAGAAGGCTTAGTCTTCAGTGGGCTTACCTTCCTTCAGACATATATAATAGTTCACTATATAATCACCTATGTAAGTAGATAAGTCTATCATATAATATTATTCAGGTCCTCTCTTCTCCTCTATCTTATCACTGTGTCTTAGTACACTTCCCTTATGTAGTCCAAATACAGCAAGAAGTGCTGGTTAATATGTTACCAAATTCATTTAAAGGGAACCTGTCATAAGGTTTCCCCGTCAAACTTAAAGGACACCTGTCATCAGGTCTGTGTCACTAGTCCTGTCACTACTACCTGTTGGAGCAGCTCACAAGGATCCCATCCCAGCCTTTATCTAGTTATTTCATACATTATTCATTGCAAAATCATCTATTTTTTATCATGTAAATGAGGCTGGTCACATGGTCAGAGGCAGTGATGTCACCCCTGTTACCCCTCCCCTCTCCTCCCCCTGCTCATGTCTGTGTGTAATGTATAGTAATGCATGGCTAGTGTGTGTGCTGCATCTGCTGACATGCTGCTTCCTCCTAATATACAGGTGAGAGACACAGACATCAGCTACACATGAATCTGACACGTTATGCTATAACATGGCTGCCTGGAGCTGCTGTATCTCTCCTAAACACACACACACATGCACACACAGGCTGCAGGGGGCATGGCCACCGGCACCAGTAAGCACATCATTATACAGCCTCACACCATTATACAGGCTGTCAGTCATGCACTGGGGGTGTGGCTGAGCCTCCCACTCATGAATAGAGTGGACAGCTTGAATATGCTAATGCTTCATTGGACATTTCACAGGTCATTTGCATACAGCTTTCGGACCTCATTGCTTAGGTTTACAGGCATGTAGAGGGACAATGAAGGAATAGAGGCAATGCTCTCTAATGGCAGTTTATGAAAATATATTTAGTTTAGGGGGGTTATTTTGCATGACGGGTTCTCTTTAAGGCCTACTGGGTACCCCATATCCAAGAACGTGATCCGTTTCATCAACATTTTTAATGTCCTCTTCGTGTTACCCACCTTACTCTGTCAATAACACGTACTTTGAACCCTTTTGGGTTACAGGCATGTACTGCGGAAATATCTCGGAATAGGTTGAATTTTCTTGGGAGCTCCATCATTCGCAGCTGCCCTACTGCTATATATGTTCCAAAGTCTTGACTTTCAATTCCTGTGTAGTCATTCATTACAGGTCATGCAACACACTATTTTATATTCCTTGTAAACCTGGAGCTTTCAAAAGTAAAGGAACACTCAATATATTGACATGCTGAGCAGTTGCCACATGAGAAGACCCCCACATAAGGGCCCTTCCTCCCAGCCAACCTCTCTCTATTTGAGAAACATAGTGATTGAGCACCAATTTCGGGGCAGCGTAAGACCGCCTTACCCTCTTCTCTCAGACACCCCAAATTATTTGAGCATGCGTGCACGTTTTGGTAAGAAAAGACAGAAGACTGAGATTCTGTTTTATCCTAAGTTCATGCTCTTAACTTGCCATACAGAAAAGAGAACTGAACTGCCTTTATTTCCTGATTACATAGCCTCTTATACCCATACAAAAAGGTGTGGTTACATACATTAAAATCATCACAATTTGGTTATAGCTAAGCATATATGTCTCTGGCTCTTGCTGATTGGTCCTCAAAATTAGATCATGGTTGCCATGCTAGGGCAATCCATCAGAATCGGCACCGGGTGGGGCCATCAGAATCGGCACCGGGTGGAGCCATCAGAATCGGCACCGGGTGAAACTAGAAGAGCAGCTCCATTATCTGTGCTGTGGCAGAGCTCCGTTACTGCAACCCTGCTTCCATGCATCAATATTATTAAAGAGTAACAAAACTTTCAAATTATTTTTTCATTTTAATAATAACAGTATTCGGACGTTCCTCCTGTGAGGGGTTTATGTCTGGCCTGTTGGAATGTATGGCACTTTCTTGTTCTCCAAACAATAGCATTTGTGTTAAAGCTAAAAAGAAAAGTAATGTTGTAAAAAAAAAAAAATACTTACAGGACTTTTCTCAGAAAAAAGCAACAAATGTCCCATTACTGACCTCATGGTCCCTTGCCTTGCCCATACTTTTTGAGACTTCTTGGATCAACCATCCTATAACCTGTCCCGAAAGTAGCATACAATTCAATCAAGTGGAGGTGAAGCAAGGGGATAAGTAGTGCTTGAGATTAAAACCCCTCTAAAGACAACTGCTTCTTTATTCAGTTTTTCCTACCCCCTTCTGCCATGATCTGAAAGCAATTATGAATACATATATAGCAGACATATGTAGAGAAGGCTTAGTCTTCAGTGGGCTTACCTTCCAGACATATATAATAGTTCACTATATAATCACCTATGTAAGTAGATAAGTCTATCATATAATATTATTCAGGTCCTCTCCTCTATCTTATCACTGTGTCTTAGTGCACTTCCCTTATGTAGTCCAAATACAGTAAGAAGTGCTGGTTAATATGTTACCAAATTTATTTAAAGGGAACCTGTCATAAGGTTTCCCCGTCAAACTTAATGACAGATTCTCAGATAAGTCTTCATGTATTATTATACGAGAAAAGCCTGGGGTAGAGTATGAAGACTTCTGTAGAAACATGACATTAGGTTTAATGGTAAAAAACGCATGACAGGTTCCCTTTAAGTAGCTGTATTCAATGAAAACGCTATTTAGAAGATTCCCCAACACATATAAGGTAAAGCTTTAATAGCCCTCCAGGGACGAAACCAAACACCGTCTCCAGCTTTATTAGTCAGAATAGCTGACAAATTTCTTTTTATAAAATGGTCGAGTCAGGAGAGGCTCATACACGTTCAGAGACTAATTCTCCCTGCTACGGACACAAGAGGAAACCGCACTTTCTATCAGCTACACCTCAAGTTTGAGTTCAGGTTCGGGTGCTTCCAGGACGTCGGCTGAGAGAGCAGAAGGGCTCGACTTTGTCCGCTGGTCGATTTTGCATAGTTTTTCCATTAAAACTTGGTATGTACAGCAAACAGAAACACATAGAATTATTGCCTATATTGGTCAAAGGTTCTCTTTAAAAGGGTTATACAAATTATTTAAAGGACATCTACCACCAGGATGAAGGTTTGTAAACCAAGCACACAGAAATACTGGTGTGCGCCCCCCCCCCGGCAGGATCTGCGCTTCTTTTAGCTTCTTATGCCCCGATTTTACGCTTTTAGAGTCATGTAAAGGAGTCTGAGAGGCTCCATAGGTGTTAATGTAGTTCCTCAGTCTCATTTGCATAATTTTTGAAGCCATTTTGTTTTCTTAAAAATAATGACATAGTAAGCTTAGAGAAGAGCAGATCCTGCCAGAGGGGACACATGCCAGTATGTCAGAGGCCTTTGTTTACAAACTTTGGTCTTGGTCGTAGATGTCCTTTAAGCCAGTGTTCCTCAACCTCCGGGCCCTGGTACCGGGCCGCAGCGAACTGTGTAAGAAAAAAAACAGGACCCCCAGCAATCTGGAAAACAGGGGTTCAGCTCTCAGGAAAGGTTAGTGCGGCATGAGGAGTATGTGTCCTGCTCCTCAATTCAATCAAAAGGGAGTGTCGGAAATGGCTATGGGAGTGCCAGAGATACCGGAGCGCTGTGTTCTGCAATTTTCAAAATCTGTTACAAATGAATGGAGTGGAAGGGCACATGTTCAACTTTCCGTACTATGAATCAGAAAGAGTGGAACCACATAACCAAAATAGTTTGTACCCCTTTAAAAAGAATTTTTAGGCTACAAATATTGATGATCTCACTTTAGGATAGGTCCTCAATCTTAGATTGTTGGAGTCCCAGCCCAGCAGACACACCAAAATAGAAACAGGAAGCAGGCAGCACCGATCTCTTTGTAGTGGAGGAATCAAGTTACTACAGTTTACCTTCCACTATAATAATAATCTTTATTTATATAGCGCCATTAAATTCTGTAGCACTTTACAAACCAATGGCGCTGTCTGCTTGTTTTATTCTCTGTCAGATGCTGATCTGTAGGGGTGCTGGGTACTAAACCCCTCCATTCTATAGATATGTTATATTATATCAGTGGTGGCGAACCTATGGCACGGGTGCCAGAGGTGGCACTCAGAGCCCTCTCAGTGGGCACTCAGGCTGTTGCACCATGGCAGAGTTCGCCAGACAGGGATCCTCCTGCAGTCCCAGGACTTGCCATGTTTAGAATTATTTTAATGGTATAATCCTGGTATAACTGAGGCTGCAGGAAGAGAGAAGAGGTGTGGACAGGGTCAGGTCATCATTGGAGCACTTCTGTGCAACCCCTGAATCTTCCT
The DNA here is from genome assembly GCA_019512145.1 of Engystomops pustulosus. Lineage (NCBI taxonomy): Eukaryota > Metazoa > Chordata > Amphibia > Anura > Leptodactylidae > Engystomops > Engystomops pustulosus. The sequence goes on along the minus strand of CM033642.1, from coordinate 18,883,604 downwards.
GTTTAGGAGGCTGTCAAGGGAAGTTCAAGTGACAACCCAAATTTCCTCTCCTTCTGACAAAGATATTGGTGCCCTCGGGCCCATTGAAAGCTGATGGTACAGCACGGAGCAAGAAAATTGCAATAAGTTACTGCTTGAATTGCTGTTTTGGCACTTTGTAAAAAATATGCAGGTTTTGGGCTGCAGTTTGGGCACTCGACCTCTAAAAGGTTCGCCATCACTGTATTATATGATATATATTTTTAGCCTAGAAATCCCCTTTAAAAAGTCCAAATCTTAGTTCTTTTACCAGCAATCAACACTACATCAGAAGCAAACACAACTCTATATCTCCTAAAAAAAAAAAAAATTATGTTTATTAAGTAATTCATCAAAAAAATCATAAAAATATGATGAATTTACAAAATTGGCAGAGAAAATAGCAGTAACATTTAATCAAATTCAGAAGGACCAATATTCATTAATTAAAGAAGGAAATCTACCATCAAAATCAAGTATAATAAACCAGGGACTTACTCATAGATCCAGGCACCGTGACTCTGGTAATATTATTATATTTTCTATCCATGGCCTTCTTCTTTCTAAAATCATGCTATTATTACATTATGCTAATGAGCCTAAAGGGTGTTCCCAGACCCCTCCTTGCTATAACTCCACCAGCTGTTACACTGTGCAGGAGCACTTGCTCCTACCACCGTGTGCTGAAACTTCCTCTTGCAGTGAGATTACATTAGAGGTAGGGGGAGCACTACGGTACGGTGGGCATACATCGTGTGAATGTAGCCTGACCCTGTATTTTCACTTCCTCTGGGGTAAGATGGGGGGAAATCAATTTTTTTGTGAAGAAACTTCATTCAGTATAACCCATAACAACTACATGGACGTTCAAGTAGTTCACTGTTCTCTTCGGGGGCTCGTTTAACGCCAGTCCCACTGCCTATAAAGTTGATTTGTTGGGCTCTGTGCAACTCTGCCTAATCTGTTTGCACTATTTAAATAAAGGATTATTAACCATGGAACGCTCCATATTATGTGCTTGAATTTGGTAAAAATTTAATAGCTATTAGAAAAAGATTAGCATATGTCCATTTTAAAATTTTGGATTTTATGTGTATTTTCCTGAAATATTCTCTTTATCAATGTTTTTGCACACATTTGGATGTTTGGCGATTACAGCGTCATCTGTCACCAAAATGGAAAAAGACCTAGGGTCAAATCAATGTAATTTTTCCTGGGGAATCCGAATCTTATAGGCGGTAGGGGCAGGTGCCTGGATTTTTTGGCTTCCGAGGAGCCCACGTCTGCCCAAACCTAGGCCATATATGAAGATTTGGCAGCGGACTTAAAAGGAAAAAAAAAACTATACTCACCTTTGGCTTCGTCTCCACAGCCCGAGGCTCCGTCTTCTCATTCCTGCTCGGGCGCATACCATATAAAGCGGCAGTGTCGCACCTGTGTGACGTCACAGTGTGAGGGCGCATGCGCTGCAAGAGTAGGTAGAGGAGAAGATGGAGCCACAAGCCGGGGAGAGGAAGCTGAAGAGGAATACAGGCAGTCCCCGGGTTACATACAAGATAGGGTCTGTAGGTTTGTTCTTAAGTTGAATTTGTATGTAAGTCGGAACTGTATATTTTATAACATTGTGGGTATCCCAGCCAGAACTTTTTTGGTCTCTGTGACACATTGGTTTTAAAAAATGTTGGGTTTTCATAAGAATCAGGAATTATCACTAAATTGCATTGACAGACGCCTGTGATAACTGTTACAGCTGCTTTATTGTATGCCTAAGCTAAGTACATACATAAACCAATATCCCCAGGTCCGTTTTGTAACTAGGGGTCGTACTGGTAAGTCGATTGTTCTTAGTAGGGGACCAGCCTGTATAGAAGTATTCTTTCCCTGAAAGAAACCCGGCTGGGACATTTCATTATAGGAGTTGGGGAAACTTCTGCTGTGACATTTCTATATGTAGGCGTTGTGGACATTTTTATTTTAGGAGGGCACTGCTGCTCGACATTGTCTTTAAAGGGACCTTAGCACCCACGATTCCTACCTATAAAGGTAGATCGGGTGGTTAGTTGGCAGTAAGGTGACGTGAGGACGAGCTCTTTTTAAGCTAATCCTCACTCCCCGCTAACTTTTGGGAACTTTCATTGACTAATATTAAATTTCGTTATTGGGCTACTGGGGCCGTGGACTAGCCGTGCACGAGTCTACCACAGGCGCGGGCTACCCACGCCCCCAGTATGCCACATTCTCCTCCTACCCTGTTTGTGTGTCGTCGCGCAGCGTTCCTCGTCCGACAAGCCGCTACTGCGCATGCGCAGTACGCCGGCCTCGAGCTGGTGACTGCTCAGGCCGGCGTTCTGCGCATAGCGCAGAACTCAATCATGATACGGATGGGCAACAGGGTAGGGATAATTGTTGCTACTGGAGCGTGGAGTACCGCGCTGTGTAGCCTCGTGCAAGAGCTACTCCACGCCCCAGTAGCTCAATACAATTTACATATTAGGTCCATAAAGTTATTCCCAAAGTTAGCGTGGGACGTGAGATTAGCTCTAAACTTAATAATGATATCCCTCACGTCCTTACATCCACTCTACCACCTATTACCTATAGGTAATTCGGGGGTAGTGTTCCACTTTAAAGGGCTCGCTGTGTGGATGACATTCATTAATCAGGTGGTGGCCTAACTGTTGACATTTAGTAGAGTAGGAGCTGCATTCTCCACCCTAGGGCTATCCTCAATCAATAACTTTTCCCTTTTTTTTTTTGTGGTAGAAATAGGAGCCTCTGCTAAATGCCAAGTATTGACAGTATAGTGGGGAGTTCAGCTGCACAGAGCACAGGACTGGGCACGAGGGGCATCATCCACATCTGAGAGATCTAGTCTGGACGTAGTCTGGAAGGTGAAGGGTTTTCATCAAGTGGAGCTCTCTCAACAAAAATGTTGGGTTGTCATAAGAATCAGGATTATCACTAAAGCTTCATTACAGACACCTGTGATAACTGTTACAGCTGATCATTGTAGCCCAGGACTAAAGTACAATAAATTACCAATATCCAGAGGTCCGTTTGTAACTAGGGGTCGTATGTAAGTCGAGTGTTCTTAAGTAGGGGACCGCCTGTACAGACATCTGTTTTAAAGTCTCTACATCTTGAGAAAGGGCATGCTGGCCCTGAAACAATTTGATGTTTTTGGCATAGATAAAAGGTTGTGATTCTTGGGGCACACTTATTTTTGGAGAATGTTTTATATAATTTTCTGTCACGTCCGTGCCAAAACGCTGCACTATCAGTAGGTGGTGTTAAAAAATTTTTCTGTCTCCTGTGATCTCTAGTTTCAGTCCCCTGTGATATCTAATTCAGTCTTAACCGTTTATCTAGTGGTGGTGTTTGCAAAGTTGCTGGGAAGGTGCTGACATATTAACCAGCCTTACTTACCCTTGGACCCCCATGTATCCTACCAAGCCTGCCTTGGACCCCCGTGTATCCTGCCAAGCCTGCCTTGGAGCTCTTTTTAGAGCTAATCCTCACGTCCCCGCTAACTTTTGGGAAACTTTATTGACCTAATATGTAAATTTCGTTATGCGGCTACTGGGGCGTGGAGTAGCCGGCACGAGGCTACACAGCGCGGCTACTCCACGCCCCAGTAGCCACATTACTCCTACCCTGTTGTGTGCGCCCTCGTCCGACAAGCCGGCTACTGCGCATGCGCAGTAGCTCCGGCCTCGGAGCTGGGACTGCTCAGCCGGCGTTCTGCCATCATGACAGACGAGGGTGCGCAGCTACAAGTTATGTAGAACTAAAAGTAGCAGCAATCCGTAGGTTAGTTACATTATGTGTGGGCCCTATCCACCAAATCATCCTGCAGTTTCAGGCAACTGAAGGGGATGCTGCTCTCAGCGCCATTTTAAAGCGACCATTCAATGGCTGTTTGAAACTGCGGGAAAAGTAAGAAAGTGTTGACATAACTGCATTGTCTTTAGAGGTCCTCCTGCTGGACCCACCATTCTCCCTGGTGAGAAGCTATGATGGTCTGAATTTGCCCAACTTTTTTCAACTGTATTGGTGGCCTTAGGAGAGCACAATTGAAAGATGTTGAAGACCTGGTAGCAAAAAGTTAGTGCTTGAAATGCCATGTTGGCACTTCATGGTAAATAATCGGACTTTGGTTGTAGTTTGGACACTCAGTCTCTAAAAGGTTCTCCATCACTGTGCTAGAGCCTTGGGAATTGGGGCACTGCGGTCCTCTGACGATAACAAATCCAAAAATGTAGTTTCCCTTGAGCGGAGATATACATCACCAACATATTGGTCCAAAAGTGTTATGACTTATTGTCCTCTGTTTGAAAATGGGGGGGGGGGAATCTGCTCAAGGTGTTAGTTACTATCTACCCCCGGCAGAGCCAGAGTTCCTCTGCAGCCTTTGTAGTGTTAGATAACACTCTAGCTACCTCCATTAGGCTAATTAAGCTGAGGCTGTGAGAAGTAAGGGATATGGGTGGCTTGATGAACAGGACAATATCTGGCATGTGGAAAGGGGGCTCTGCTGTGTGGACATTTCATTAATCAGGTGTGGCTACTGTTGGACATTTTATTAGAGTAGGAGCTGCATTTCCCACCCTAGGGCTTATCCTCAAGTCAATAACTTTTCCCTTTTTTTTTTTTTGTGGTAGAATAAGGAGCCTCTGCTTATATGCAAGTATTGACAGTATGAGGGGGAGTTCAGCTGCAGAGCACAGAGACTGGGCCAGCCAGGGGCAGCATCCACATCTGAGAGATCTAGTCTGGACGGTAGTCGGGGTGAAGGGTTTCATGCAAGTTGGGGATTGTGATTGGCTTTCCTAGATCGATGGGTTAGAAGAGCAGGTTTGAACTTCATTATTAAATTATTTTCTAAACCTACAAGATTAAGGATATGGAGTAGTACTTGAGTCCTAACACCCGGGAACATGTTTTTGGAAGCTAGGGAGCCCTAGTCGTGTGAACAGCCCAGGGCCATGGGACACTTAATCTGCCACTGGGGGAAGGGGATGAGTTTGGCATAATTTGATAGATGACGCTTAAATTTTTAGTTTTTTCGATGCGATGTGTATTTCCTGACCTTTTCTTTAGACACTGTGTACAATGATCACGGCTACTTCTGTCAAAAAGCACCCACATGGACAACATCACATTTCAACTAGAGTCAAATTCATCCAAAAAGATCAAACAAATTCCAGCTCCATACAGAAAAAATAAAAGTCAGCAAGTCAAAAAAACGTTAGCGAAAGTTACACATGCATAAATAAGGAGGAGAATGACACTGGGGCCGCATCCTGGCAAGGGAAAGAAAAAAAATCTCCAGGCTATTTATGTATTCCATTTTGCATTTTCTTCTTATCACAAAATAATGTCGGCAACTTCAAATTCTTGATAAGGTTTCGAGAAAAAATACTGTGCTATCGTACCGAAATATACTTCTAAGCAATAAGAGCTCATATACAACGCATGACTCATTGGTAATTATTCTGGAATATACACCGGTCATAACAGCATTGGCAATTATATTTAATCAATGTTATGATGGCAAATCAAATCTCACTCATGCATAGTACCGAAGAACCCAGCATCTCATCTACTGCCACGAGAACACAGGAACGCGATCATCTCTACACCTATCAATTCAACTGCGAAATCCCGCTCCATCAAATCCAGGCCAATCCCTAGATTACTTACCTAAACACCAACATTTGCTGAACGAACAAAAATGTTCGTGAGCATAAACCCCACGCACATACGTGGCCCTGTTAGCCCTTAAGAACAATACTTATTAGAATTTTTACCTCCGTGCATACGGTTTTTAAATTTTATTTGACAAATCCAACACAGGTTTTGGGCTCGGCGTTTTCAGCTTAATGTGTCATGAGCACATCGATTCGCTCTGAAATAGGACACAAGGTTTCGATTGACCCAAATTACGAGATGGGGGCCACCTGTTTTTCACCCAATCCTTATTGAAGGTGGTTAGTGTCCAAATCGCCCTGTAATGATTTGAAGTTGGAAAGTGAAAGTACAGAATAAACTAACACTCCCCCCACCGTCGCGCCTGACATGTTTGCGGAGTAGTGAAATCCAGCATAGTCATCCCATGTACAAATTTCGGTTGCCCCCGGACCTGACACGCCTAATCTTCTGACTTTAGAGGGAGAGGGAGAGAGGGAGTAGAAATATGGGATTCGGGAAGACAGCGGCGTTTTCCTGCGCGGACTTCGGCTTCGTTCGCCCCGGCGCGCGTTCGCGACCGTGCGCCGGCCGTAGCCTCCGAGGTGCATACGTGGTTCACGCTGAACAACCGGAAATCGCGCCGCTCGTGAGACTTTTTCTCCTGTACTGACACTGCACCTGACTCCTCTTTGCCTCCGTCTCTTCCCTTGTATTCCAAATTGAGCTCACACAGAGACATCCTGCCAACACAGTGGTTGGTGTAGAGTAAAGCTACAAGCCACAGAAAAATAAGGTCTTCATCCAGGAGAGGAAAGCATATAGCAGAGCTGTGTATGTTATGGCTGTCATAGCAAAGCTGAGAATGTCATGTGTAATATGCATCTCATGCATCTCTCATCTCTGATCTGTCTCATCTCTCTTTTTCTGTGTGTCAGATATTTGCAGAATGTTCACAAGCTAAATGAAAGTGCTGATAATCTAACCACACTGTAAGTTCACAGCATCTCACAGCACTAGTGGGATCATGAAGTATCTGCTTAGAGAGTCTTTATTGTGTACACATCACTAGGGGATTTTTCTTTCATGGGCACACCCCTTTAAGGCCCATAAACAAGGAACAATCCTGTGTTTGCAGCCATTTGATATCTGCAGAGGAGCATCAGAGGTTAATAGAAAATGTCTGCTCAGGCCAAAACGATTGGAAGGAATAGGACCTACCCAATAATTTACATTGTGGGGCAGCTCCTCCATCAACGCCACAGCAAATGTATCGGTCATGAGCATGAGAACCTAGAAAATCCCCTTTAAACCACATCGGACTTATGGTTCTGTGAGCTATAACACCGGATACATGGACAGATAAATTCTTAGTTGGAAATGCAATCTGCAAATACAGAAACAATTCCTGCCTTTCAACTTGTATCTGTATAGTTCTGTAGCTCACAGCACCAAATGCCTGATGTAATCTTAAAGATGAAATTCTGATCTTTAATCCGATACCAGAAGCACGATTCCAGCTGCTACAGAACCCAATGTTTCTAAAGTGACTAAAGCGTTACTCTTACACTTCACAGTAACATTCATAATGATCAGACACTAGAGATGAGCGAACACTAAAATGCTCGGGTACTCGTTATTCGAGACACACCTTCCGATGCTCGAGTGCTGTCTCAGAAGTACGAACCATTGAAGTCAATGGGAGACTCGAGCATTTTTCAAGGGGACCAAAAGGCTCTGCAACGGGACGCTATGGCCAAAAACACGTGGGAACCTCAGAAAAGGCTTTTTTTTTGTTTTTTTTCGTTTTTTTATGTGGTGGAAACACCACCGGAAAGGACCGGAAACAGCAGGGGGGACATGCATGATGCCTCGAGGCGCATCCGATCGCACCATATGCCAAATTATGGGCAACCAGCATGGCCATGCAGATGCGAAAGCTAGCAGCATATCACTAAACAACATCAATAATGACTCTGACACCTATAGGGGAACGGCATGCAGAGGCAGCGGCAGCACTGCTAGAGAGTGTCTGCGAATACCCTAATGGGACTCAGCTTCATAACCAATGGGTGGCATAGCGAGGAACAAAGGAGGCTAGGAGACAAGGCGCTCAAATAATATCGTACATGAGAAAAGTTTGCACAAGTATATTTTGCGGATTACCAGCAGGATGGCTACAAGTCGTACATGAACGCCACTGATCAAACACACCCCAAAAATTTTGCCTGGCTAACGCTCAGTTGTTGATAAGGTGGGAACCAGTGTATGGAGGGCCGTGACTCAAGTAGTTGATTAAAGGTGCATGCCGTTAAAACTATGTGTTGGTTATGGCATGTGAGTGGGCGCTACGTCACTGCCAAGGGGCGAGCTTTCGCCAATCCTAGCCCCGGTCTATAGGCTACTCCCCACAGCAATTCTAAGATACCTTTTGTTATAGACTCACAGTGGAGTTCGAGCGTTCTATAGAAGTTAGGATATGGCGGCGTGTGAGGGCGAAGTCAAATGCAGAATGCGCAGAGACGCGCTGAAATTAACTCCCTAAATGGTAAAAGTTTGCCTAGTTATTAAAAAAATTTTGGTGATAACAGCATGGGTGTGCGACAAGTTAACAACTTTGATGTGGAGATCCAAGAACAACAACCCCAAATTTCTGCCTGAACACTCGTTTGATAAAAGGGAAGATGATGGAGGACATCTATACGGAGTACTTTTGGAGGCGCATGGAGACACACGTTGGAGGCTCTATGGAGACAATTTATATTTGGATATTGACCTGTATGTATGTAGCAGTTTCCAATCATTTTTCCAAACCAGTAGGGAGAGTAGGGGCCCTCCAGTAAAAATGGGATAGGATTGAGGCCTGTTATGTGGCGTCCAAACAAGTTTTTCAAACCAGAGGAGCACGGTAGGTGGCCCTCCAGTAAAATGGAATAGATTGAGTCTGTATGTGCAGTCCCCAAAAATTTGTTCAAACAAGGAGGCAGGTAGGTGGCCCGCAGTAATAATGGAATGATTGAGTGCCTGTACAGTGCGCAGTCTCACATAAACTGTGTCAAGACACAGAGGAGCAGGTACAGGAGGCCCTGCAGTAAAATGAATAGGATTAGAGTGCCTCTAGTGGGGCATTTCCCACACAAAATTTTCATACAGAGGACGATGACTTAGTGCCCTCCAGCTAACCCAGGTAAAAGGATTGGTAGTGCTGTATGTGGCAGTCCAAAATGTTTCCAAACATCGACGAGAGGTAGGCTGGCCCTGCAGTAAATGGAATAGATTGAGTGCCGGTATGTGCAGTCCCAAAAATTTTGTTAAAAAGAGGACCGGGTAGTGGCCCTCCAAAAAACTGAATAGATGAGTGCCTGTAATGTTGGGGGACACCACAAAAATTGTCAACCAGAGGACCGGGTAGTGGCTCTCCAGAAAAATTAAATGCATGAAGTACAAAAAATATATATAAGCAAGAGCCAGTGGGCCCTGCTCAAAAGATAGTCCTTTTCCTCTGCTTACTCTGTACATAAGACGAGGAGAAACGAGGAAATGAGGAGGAGAGGAGGATGAGGATCAATTATACCAGGGTTGACGCTCTATCACCTGGTGGAGATTGGACAAATTCTGAGAATCCGAGCCTTTCTTCATTTATATAGCGTCAGACCTGATCAGCGCTGCAGTCGACAGCTGTAGCTTATCGGTGATGATGACCGACACGCTGCCACTTGAAAAACCGCGCGCTGGACAAAGACCGCTAGCTGGCGGCGAAGTTGCAGACGAAGAACACTCCAAAGGCGTCCAGCTGTCCAGTTCGTGGCCATGTAGCCAGTTTGAAACCCAGTAGTTGTTGGAGCTGTGTGTCATTATGGACATGGTATGGTCAGCTACGTACTCCCTCACCATACTTTTGTAATGAAGCAGCACTTCCAGCCTCTACTCTGCCGAGCGGGGACAGGTCGACAGTGGTCTTGCTGGGGTGACATAAAGCTGGCAAAGTTCCCTTGTAAGCTTACCCTGCCAGTGGCTGGACAACTGCTGCGCCTCTACTTTCCCTCGCATTGTCCCGAAGACTACGCACTCTGCCGCTGCAGCTGCAGAAGCAGAAATACTGGTTCCATAATCGTTGCGCACCAAGGGCTGCTGGTTTCATGCACTCATCGCACCGCCTTCCTTTCCCCTCTCCAGTGGATGAGAGTGGGAAGATTTGCTGTGTCCGTGGGTCCAGGAGAGTGAACACCGGATTGAATCGGCCTTTCTGAGAATAATTCTTTGGCCGAAGACATAAGGTTCATTCGGGATAAGGCATGCCTAGCCATGAATCTGCCATAGTTGCGCCAGAGGTACCCCAAGCTATATAAGAATCACTTCACCTCACTTGGCCTGACTGTGACCATTTCCATCCCTCGCCAACTTCCCTCCAACTTCCCTCTGTCTCCTTCTTTCTCCCATACACGCTGACAGTGAGGACACTCACACATGGTCCCCTCTTGGTTTCTCGTCGCCAACATTAATTCCTCCTCTTCTGCCTCATCCATACCTCCTCACACTCAACAATCCTGGCTCTCCTCCCCCTCTCCTCCGATATGCGCTAGAAACAACGTTCATGGTGCTTGTGTTTGTGCTCATCACAGGGAATATTTTTCTCACCGTTCTCTTGCTGACGAGCGAAGCTTCCGATCATGCTGACCAGCCAGAGTTTTTTTTTCAAACAACAGGCCAAGATCAGTCGCGTATGGTGAGGCTGATGATTGCGGGCATCGCAGCACGACCATCTTGTGGTACTCTCAACAGTTTCACACCTGACAGATATCAGACATCACGTCCAACTCACATTGTAGACTTGAGGAAGTCTGACTGGACCTGACTGACCATTTGGTGGAAGTTGACATCTGCAGTCAAACAATCGGAAAGGGGGCTCTGCTGTGTGGACATTTCATTAATCAGGTGTGGCTACTGTTGGACATTTTATTAGAGTAGGAGCTGCATTTCCCACCCTAGGGCTTATCCTCAAGTCAATAACTTTTCCCATTTTTTTTTTTTGTGGTAGAATAAGGAGCCTCTGCTTATATGCAAGTATTGACAGTATGAGGGGGAGTTCAGCTGCAGAGCACAGAGAGTGGGCCAGCCAGGGGCAGCATCCACATCTGAGAGATCTGGTCTGGACGGTAGTCGGGGTGAAGGGTTTCATGCAAGTTGGGGATTGTGATTGGCTTTCCTAGATCGATGGGTTAGAAGAGCAGGATTGAACTTCATTATTAAATTATTTTTCTAAACCTACAAGATTAAGGATATAGAGTAGTACTTGAGTCCTAACACCCGGGAACATGTTTTTGGAAGCTAGGGGGCCCTAGTCGTGTGAACAGCCCAGGGCCATGGGGCACTTAATCTGCCACTGGGGGAAGAGGATGAGTTTGGCATAATTTGATAGATGACGCTTAAATTTTTAGTTTTTTCGATCCGATGTGTATTTGCTGACCTTTTCTTTAGACACTGTGTACAATGATCACGGCTACTTCTGTCAAAAAGCACCCACTTGGACAACATCACATTACAACTAGAGTCAAATTCATCCAAAAAGATCAAACAGAATTCAGGCTCTTTTTAAAAACCAAACAATCTATTCCTATTTGCTTATGGCTATTTCTAGCCAAAAAGCCAGTTGTAGTACAAAGGAAGCACACTACTATGCCAGATGAGATTGACACTGGTGAGCCCGTGATATGATGACAATGAGTTGTTATTCCTGAGTTTATTAGTTCTGAGTTATGCCTAATAGAACTCCAACCCCCCCCCCTCTACTGAAATTTTGCAAACATCGTAGGTGGAATGTGGCTTCCTTGTGCTCTTTGCTATGGAGATTGTGCGCCCACTACAATTTTTTGCGCAGACAGAACACAATGCGGTGGGTCGCCAAGCTATCAATGTACAAATTGCCTCAGAAATTGGCAAAGTAAGAACGTACAGGCACTGCAAAAACTACAGCACCAAGCAGGATCAACCAGAAATCAAATATATTAGAACGCTACGTCGATTCAAGAAAGAAGCTGTTTGTATTCTCCGATGGTATTTTAGCCAAAGTATCAAAGGGAAGCACACTACTATGCCAGATGAGGATGACACTGAGTTATTGCCTATAGAAATCAACCCTATGCATTTGCCAATTCGGCCTGTGGGCTATGGATAGGTGTGCCACCTAAGAAGCTAAACACAACGGTAATGGCAAGTTCCCCACTGCTAATTCCTCCAAAATGGTTAAAAGATGCAAATTAAAATAAAAAAAGTAGAACGTTATTGTAGCCCTAAGAAGGGCTGTTGGGTTCTTTGAGAATCACTCCTGCCTAACAGTAAGCTAATAGAACACCCTAACGCTTTCCCTGACCAGCAGCAGCTCTCTCCCTAGCGGCATCCAGACACAGAATGATCCGAGCAGCGCGGGCTGCGGCTAGTCTATCCCAGGGTCACCTGATCTGGCCAGCCAACCACTGCTATCGACGTGTAAGGGTACCACGTCATGCTGGGTGGAGTGCAGAGTCTCCTGGCTTGTGATTGGCTCTGTTTCTGGCCGCCAAAAAGCAAAACGGCGGGAGCTGCCATTTTCTCGAGCGGGCGAAGTATTCGTCCGAGTAACGAGCAGTTTCGAGTACCCTAATGCTCGACCGAGCATCAAGCTCGGACGAGCATGTTCGCTCATCTCTATCAGACACATTCTATGGTCACAAACAGACGCATAAGTAAGACAATATTCCTGCATTCTTTCCTCCTTCACGTATTATGTGGCTGTTTGTTGCTCTCCTACTCAGAAGACGAGGCTCTGGGCGCATCTCATTACCGCATCAAACGCGACCCGATACATTGTCCATGTTTGTTCTCGTCTAAATGATTTTGCTGAAATTACATTTTAATGTCTGTTTGTTCTCGTCTAAATGATTTTGCTGAAATTACATTTTAATGTCCTGAGAGCCAAGCAGCCATTTCTCCTATTGTTCTAGGAGATATTCCAAAACGGCTTTCTCTGTGATAAGATAGATATTTCATTATCGCTCCATCCTTCTATGGAAGTACATTTAATTTTCAGCTCGTAAAAGCAGCATAATATTAGTTTATATATAAAATTAGACGTTGTGCCAATCAACTTGGCGTTTTCCGCAGTAGCACATTGGCATTTCTTGAGCTCTTGCAGGGTTACTACAGTGACAGAGTATATGATTACTTTTAATCTTAAGGCCCGACCTGACCATGTGGTGAGGTGACATCTTCTTACATGCCAGGCAGTACAGTTCCCTTGGCAACTGAAGCGAACCAGAAGTCTAATAGCTGGATCTAGACTTGTCATTTCACAGCGGTTTCACTATATAGTGTGGGCGGAGTTTAAATTTTGAATTTCAAAGTGCTTCTCCGCCCATTTCCTGTCGGTTATTTAAATTTGGAATTTCATAAAATGCCCTACTTCAAAAAAGTGCAGCTCCACCCACTTCCTATCGGTTATAATATAGACGCTGGCTTCAACAGTAATGTCTGTGATACCACCTCTATTTTTTACTCTCTACTTAATATGGAAAACAAAACCTGACGCATAACCCGATTGTGTAAAGACGCCCACATCTTTAAACTCAGTGGTACAGCATCCTCATACATGCTAATGCACAATACATATATAGGCAATCCCTGGGTTATGTACAAGATAGGTTCTGTAGGTTTGTTCTTAAGTTGAATTTGTATGTAAGTCAGAACTGTATAATTTTTATAATTGTAGCTCCAGACAAATTTTTTTTGGTCTCTGTGACAATTGGATTTTAAAAATGTTGGGTTGTCATAAGAACCAGGATTAACAATAAAGCTTCATTGCAGACATCTGTGATAACTGTTACAGCTGTTTATTGTGTACTGGAGCTAAAGTACAGTAAATGACCAACATCCAGGGGTCCGTTTGTAACTAGAGGTCGTCTGTAAGTCGGGTGTTCTTAAGTAGGGGACCGCCTGTATTTGCCGTCATTACACATTCAGAGGATTAGTTTTTAGGTAAATGTTACTCAATAATAATAATAATCTTTATTTATATAGCGCCATCATATTCCCCAGCGCTTTATAAATCATAGGGGACACACAGGCGGTCCCCTACTTAAGAATACCTGACTTGCGGACGACCCCTAGTTACAAACGGACCTCTGGATATTGGTAATTTATTGTACTTTAGTCCCAGGCTACAATAAACAGCTCTAACAGTTATCACAGGCGTCTGTAATGAAGATTTATTGTTAATCCTGGTTCTTCTGACAACCCAACATATTATATATAATATCTAATTGCAGGGTACAAACAATCATATGGAACAACAGGAGTGAGGGCCCTGCTCCCAAGAGCTTACAGTCAATGAACAAACTACAGTACTGAAGACTAGAGATGTGTGGACCCAAACTTTAAAGGACATCGACCACAAGTTTACAGGTAATAGAGTGTCCTAATTAGACCGCTCGTTCAGTCTAGGGCAGTGATGGCGAACCTTTTAGAGACCGAGTGCCCAAACTACAACCAAGACCCGCTTATTTATCGCAAAGTGCCAACATAGAAACTTTTTTTGCCATTTACACTCCCTTCTCTGTCACAGCTTTAATTGATACCAGCACCCTGAGGACACCAATAAAGCAGAAAATAGAAGAAATTTGGATGATGATTGTAGCTTCCCTCCAGATTCCCATAAACAGGAAGAATTGTCAGGGCCGGAGCAGGAGCTACAATGATAATCCAGATCTGTCCACACTTTCCCACTCCTCCAGTAGTCCTAGGTAGCGCTGTCACTCCGTGCACAGCAAGTCCTGGGCTGTCTGGGACTGCAGGAAAATACCTGGAGTCCTCTCTGTTGATGGCTTGAGTGCCACCTCTGGCACCCGTGCCATAGGTTAGCCATCACTGGTCTAGGGGATGGGGGGACTGTTTTTAACACTTTTTCTGGCATCCTTATTAATGAAATAATAACTTTGTAAAACAGCCGGTGGCGCTCAGGCAGACAGCGTCCTAGAACCTCTCGGCTTCCTCGATTTTTAATTTATGCACACCCCCTCCTGCACCCAGCCGGAAATTACTATCTGCCCGGTGACGTCAGAGCCAGGGCGAGGAGAGATCGGGGCAAGTGCTCTCTCCTAGATCCCCAGCTGACCCAAATGGTTCCCCCATCCCCTAGACTGAACGAGCAGCCTAATTAGGACACTCTACCACCAGTAAACTAGTGGTAGATCTCCTTTAAGGTCCATAGTTGTTCCATGCGACCCAGACATAATGCCGGATTGGTGGTCATGCAGCCAATGTGGCAAATTCAGACCCTGGCCAGTAGCCATGGTTGGGATTGGCCAAGGGTATTCCCCCCAATGAAGACCTATAAAGGTAAGTGATCCAATTTTATATCATTACAAAAATGTTATGTTTCACCATAAAACTACAAAGAAATTTTGAAAAGAAAGCGGAAGCAACATATATGAATACCCCAAGCAAGTACAGTCGGTCCCCTACTTAAGGACACCCGACTTACAGACAACCCATAGTTACAGACAGACCCCTCTGACCTCTGGTGAAGCTTTCTGAATGCTTTACTATAGTTCCAGGCTGCAATGATCAGCTGTAAGGTGTCTGTAATGAAGCTTTATTAATGATCCTTGGTCCCATTACAGCAAAAAATGTTTAAACTCCAATTGTCACTGGGGCCAAAAATTTTTTTGTCTGGATCTACAATTATTAAATATAACCTGCAGACCCTATCTTGTACGTAACCCGGGGACTGCCTGTATATAAATAGAATATACGGTAATATTATATATAATATCTAATTGCAGGGTACAAACAGTCATATGGAACAATAGGAGTGAGGGCCCTGCTCCCAAGAGCTTACAGTCAATGAACAAACTACAGTACTGAAGACTAGAGATGTGTGGACCCAAACTTTAAAGGACATCGACCACAAGTTTATAGGTAATAGAGTGTCCTAATTAGACCGCTCGTTCAGTCTAGGGGATGGGGGGACTGTTTTTAACACTTTTTCTGGCATCCTTATTAATGAAATAATAACTTTGTAAAACAGCCGGTGGTGCTCAGGCAGACAGCGTCCTAGAACCTCTCGGCTTCCTCGATTTTTAATTTATGCACACCCCCTCCTGCACCCAGCCGGAAATTACTATCTGCCCGGTTTTTCAGCGGCCAAAAAATGGAAAGGACAGATATAAATGTCGTCAGAGTTTCCTCTCCAAGAAAACCATGTACCTTTTCGGAGTGGAGTTGGAGGAGGCGGCAAAATCTAATTTTTTCTAGCGCCGACCATTAATTAAATGTGCAAGAAAGGAGAAAAGGTGGTGGGAGCGCTTAGCCAGTGTTGTTGTATGAGGTATTAGATTAACTTTGATGCTCCAGTCACATCCAGAGCTGCAGTCTTATCCTTGCCATTATATCCTCTCTGTAACTCCAGTCTCATCCAGACAAAGCAGCAGTCTTATATCTGCCATTAGACAATCTCTATTACTCCAAGCTGCATTTATTTACCATTATAACATCTCAGGTAAGTGGAGCTCTGGATGTGACTGGAGTATCAATCTGTCGCTATATCATCTATAATACTTCAGTCACATAAAGAGCTGCAGTCTCATATCTGAATGTACTTCTTGAATTCTCTCCAACAATTCCTTGCTCTAAGGTATGAGAATAAGACTGTATCAAGTGACTATTTCTTTCAAGTTTGGTAAATTATGAATAGAGTACAGAAACTACGATGAGGACGTTTTTAAAAACCAAACAATCTATTCCTATTTGCTTATGGCTATTTCTAGCCAAAAAGCCAGTTGTAGTACAAAGGAAGCACACTACTATGCCAGATGAGATTGACACTGGTGAGCCCGTGATATGATGACAATGAGTTGTTATTCCTGAGTTTATTAGTTCTGAGTTATGCCTAATAGAACTCCAACCCCCCCCCCTCTACTGAAATTTTGCAAACATCGTAGGTGGAATGTGGCTTCCTTGTGCTCTTTGCTATGGAGATTGTGCGCCCACTACAATTTTTTGCGCAGACAGAACACAATGCGGTGGGTCGCCAAGCTATCAATGTACAAATTGCCTCAGAAATTGGCAAAGTAAGAACGTACAGGCACTGCAAAAACTACAGCACCAAGCAGGATCAACCAGAAATCAAATATATTAGAACGCTACGTCGATTCAAGAAAGAAGCTGTTTGTATTCTCCGATGGTATTTTAGCCAAAGTATCAAAGGGAAGCACACTACTATGCCAGATGAGGATGACACTGAGTTATTGCCTATAGAAATCAACCCTATGCATTTGCCAATTCGGCCTGTGGGCTATGGATAGGTGTGCCACCTAAGAAGCTAAACACAACGGTAATGGCAAGTTCCCCACTGCTAATTCCTCCAAAATGGTTAAAAGATGCAAATTTAATTAAAATAAAAAAAGAGGAACGTTATTTGTAGCACTAGACGGGCTGTTTGGGTTTCTTTGAGAATCACTCCTGCCTAACAGAGTAAGCTAATAGAACACACCTAACGCTTTTCCCTGACAGCAGCAGCTCTCTCCCTAGCGGGCAGCCAGAGACAGACATGATCCGAGCAAGCGCGGCCAGCGGCTAGTCTATCCCAGGGTCACCTGATCGGGCCAGCCCAACATGCTATCACGGTGACGGGACCACGTTCATGCTGGGTGGAGTGCAGAGCGTATCCTGGCTTGTGATTGGCTCTGTTTCTGGCCGCCAAAAAAGCAAAACGGGCGGGAGCTGCCATTTCCGAGCGGCGAAGTATTCGGTCCCGAGTAGTACGAGCAGTTTCGAGAGTTACCCTAATGCTCGACGGAGCCTTTCAAGCTGGAGAGCATGTTCGCCTCATCTCTATCAGACACATTTGGTCACAAAAGACGCATAAGTAAGACCATATCCTGCATCTTTCCGCCTTCAAGTTTATGTGGCGGTTTGTTGCTCTTCTACTCAGAAGACGAGGCTTCTGGGCGCTATCATTACAGCATAAAAGCGACCCTGATACATTGTCCCTGTTGTTCTCGTCTAAATGTTTGCTGAAATTGAAATTTACCATTGTAATGTCCTGAGAGCCAAGCAGCCATTTCTCACTATCTGTTATAGGAGATATTCCAAACGGCTTTTCTCTGTGATAAGATTAGATATTCATTATCGGCTCCCATCCTGCTATGGAAGTACATTTAATTTCAGCTCGTAAAAGCAGCATAATATTAGTTTATATATAAAATTAGACGTTTTGATGCCAATCAAACTTGGCTTTTTCCGCCGTAGCAACATTGGCAGTTCTTGAGCTCTTGCAGGGTTACTACAGGACAGAGGATATGATTTACTGTTAATCTTAAGGCCCGACCTGACCATGTGTGAGGTGACATCTGCGTACATGCCGGCAGTACAGTTACCTTGGAACTGAAGCGAACCAGAGAAAGTCTAATAGTGGATCTAGACTTGTCATTTCCACAGCGGTTCACTATATAGTGTGGGCGGAGTTTAAATTTTGAATTTCAAAGTGCTTATCCGCCCATTCTGTCGGTTATTTAAATTTGGAATTTCATAAAATGCCCTTACTCAAAAAAGGTGCAGCTCCACCCACTTCTATCGTGCTAATATAGACGCTTGGCTTCAACAGTAATGTCTGTGATACCCCCTATTTTGTACTCTCTACTTAATATGGAAAACAAAACCTGAACGCATAACAACCGAGTGTAAAGCGCCCACATCTTTAAACTCAGGGGTTGTACAGCCATCCCAACATGCGAATGCACAAGAATATATAGCAATCCCTGGGTTATGCAAGATAGTTCTGTAGGTTTTGTTCTAAGTTGAATGGTATGTAGTCCGAACGTATAAATTTTAGATGTAGCTCAGAACAAATGTTTTTGGTCTCTGTTTTTTTTTTTCTGACAATTGGATTTTAAAAAGTGGATTGTCCATAAGAATCAACTAACAGTTAAAGCTTAATTAAAGACGCCTGTGATAACGGTTATAGCTGTTTATTGTGGACTGGAGCTAAAGTCAGTAAATTACAACATCCGGGGTCCATTTGTAAATAGAGGTCGTCTGTAAGTCGGGTGTTCTTTAAGTAGGGGACTGCATGTATTGCCGTCAGTACACATTCAGAGGATTAGTTTTTAGGTAAATGTTACTAAATAATAATAATTATCTTTATTTATATAGCGCCAGCAGTATTCCCCCAGCGCTTTATAAATCATAGGGACATACGGCGGTCCCCTACGTAAGAATGACCTGACTTACGGACGACCCTAGTTACAAAGGACTCTGGATATTTGGTAATTTATTGACTTTAGTCCCAGGCTTACAATTAAAAGCTATAAAGTTTTCACAGGCGTCTCGTTCTGTAAATGAAGATTATCATTAATCCTCGGTTCTTATGACACCCAACATTTAAAATACCAATTGGCACAGAGACCAAAAACTTTGACTCGGGTTACAATAATAAAGTATACAGTTCCGACTTACATACAAATTCAACTGAAGAAACAAACCTGCAGACCCATCTTGTACGTAAACCCGGGGGACTGCCTGTATATAAATAGAATATACGGTACTTATTTAATATTAATTGCAGGGGTACAACAGTCATAGAAACAATGGCGTGAGGGCCCTGCTCCCAAGCGCTTACAGTAATGAACCAACTACAGTACTGAAGACTAGAGATGTGTGGACCCAAACTTTAAAGGACATCGACCACACGTTATAGGTAATAGAGTGTCCTATTAGACAGCTCGGCAGTCTAGGGGAGGGGGGGACGGTTTTAACACTTTTTCTGGGCCATCCTTATTCATGAAAATAATAACTTTGTTAAAACAGCCGGTGCGCTCAGGCAGACAGCGTCCTAGAACCTCTCGGCTCCCCGATTTTTAATTTATGCATGCACACCCCCTCCTGCACCCAGCCGGAAATTACTATCTGCCCGGTTACGTCAGAGCCAGGGCGGGGAGAGAGCGGGGCAAGTGCTCTCTCCTAGATCCCCAGCTGACACAAATGGTTCCCCCATCCCCTAGACTGAACAAGCAGCCTAATTAGGACACTCTACCACCAGTAAACTAGTGGTAGATCTCCTTTAAGGTCCATAGTTGTTCCATGCGACCCAGACATAATGCCGGATTGGGGGCATGCAGCCAATGTGGCAAATTCACACCCTGGCCACTAGCCATGGCTGGGATTGGCCAGAGGTATGCCCCCTAATGAAGACCTACAAAGCTAAGTGATCCAATTTTATATCATTACAAAATGTTATGTTTCACCATAAAAATACAAAGAAATTTTCAAAAGAAAGCGGAAGCAACATATATGAATACCCCAAGCAAGTACAGTCGGTCCCCTACTTAAGGACACCCGACTTACAGACAACCCATAGTTACAGACAGACCCCTCTGACCTCTGGTGAAGCTCTCTGAATGCTTTACTATAGTTCCAGGCTGCAATGATCAGCTGTAAGGTGTCTGTAATGAAGCTTTATTAATGATCCTTGGTCCCATTACAGCAAAAAATGTTTAAACTCCAATTGTCACTGGGGCCAAAAATTTTTTTGTCTGGATCTACAATTATTAAATATACAGTTTCGACTTACATACAAATTCAACTTAAGAACAAACCTCCGGACCCTATCTTGTACGTAACCCGGGGACTACCTGTAATGGGTAAGGGGCCTATCGTTAAGGTTATGTTTGTGAAATGCCCGCCATCTTAAAAGCTGTCTTATAGGATCAAGGGCAAGTAATTCCAATGAGAAGGTGGGCATGGGTATAGAAAAACAGGAGAATTGGGTCAGAAATCGATTGCCACCATCAGATTTGGAATATCTTTTGTGGTTTAAAGCTTCTATATCAGCTCTCTTTTCTCATACAGATTCATAAGACTGATCGCCTTAAGCTCAGTATTGAGCGCCATGGAGAATAAGCCAAAAACTGTGCATTACAATTACAAAACATTACAATGTTGTTACACCATGACACATCTAATTATGGCTGGACCCTCCCATCAGATGACCACATGATCACCTTCCATTTGATCCAAATGGCAGCTTTCAGGGTGGTGGCCATGTACCAGCTATAGCCTAAAAGATCGGCCCCTTTCTGATTACATACTGGGTATTCCAATGTGTAATTATCCCTTTAGTTTCTGCCAAAAGGTTTTTGACTTTGTTTTTTTTATTAAACCAATCATAGCTATTTTTATGTTAAAGCAAAAGACATTTCCAAAGAAAATACCGTAATAGTTATTATGTAGACGTAAAACACTCTACGCAGTAGTATGCATTGTGTTAGCGAGCGCAGGTGCCCCATTTTTTCCATAGCTCGCATTGACTTCTTAATCAGATGTAACTGGTGGGGGTGTCTTCCACTTATCACCCCCCCTTCACTAGCCGAGCACGGCTTTCTCCAGCGGTAAATTGGTTTCTGTAGACATCACAATGCTTAATTTTCTGTAGGAGAAATAAAAACAGAATCTGGGAACTTTCCTGAAAGAGCCGACTAAAAAGTGGGGTGTTTCTTCAGCGGCCAAAAAATGGAAAGGACAGATGTAAATGTCGTCAGAGTTTTCACACCAAGAAAACCATGTACCGTTTCGGAGTGGAGTTGGAGGAGGCCGCAAAATCTAATTTTTTCTAGTGGCGACCACTAATAAATGTGCAAAAAAGGAGAAAAAGGTGGTGGGAGCGCTTAGCCAGTGTTGTTGTAGAGAGATTAGATTATATTTGATGCTCCAGTCACATCCAGAGCTGCAGTCTTATCCTTGCCATTATATCATCTCTGTAGCTCTAGTCTCATCCAGACAAAGCAGCAGTCTTATATCTGCCATTAGACAATCTCTATTACTCCAAGCTGCATTTATTTACCATTATAACATCTCAGGTAACTGGAGCTCTGGATGTGACTGGAGTATCAATCTATAAAACTTCAGTCACATCAAGAGCTGCAGTCTCATATCTGAATTTACTTCTTGAATTCTCTCCGACAATTCCTTGCTCTAAGGTATGAGAATAAGACTGTATCATGTGACTATTTCTTCCAAGTTTGGTAAATTATGAATAGAGTACAGGCAGGAATCTACTAATGCAGGACGCAGAGCAAGTCAGTGGGAGAAGGGAATTCTATCACAGAGTTGATAATCACTCTGCTGTGGGAGCGAGTAGCAGTAATACACCACTAACTACCCTCGCCTCTCGATGGGACAAAATTCCTGGAATAACTGTGGAGTTTGCGCTGACGACACATACCTTGTGACACAAACCGTATAGTGCCTCGGCCCCTGCCATCAAGGTTGTCCATACATATATTTTATTTTTCTCATACTATCTTTATTACTTAAAGCGGTTTGTACAGCAGTAGGTACAGTGGATGGCCTATAGATAATCCCGTGTTCACCGAGATACCGTGACAGCAAAAGGGTAAACAGACGTGTCAACGTCTTAGTTGTAGCGGTCACTTCGCATATATCTCCCCGTCCTCACTACAGCTTTGTACTTTGAGACTATTACAATCTTTTTAGAGTCCATCATCTTGCCCATCTCATACATAAATTTGACTGCCAACTATTTACTATGCTTAAATATGGCGATCTTCAGTAATCGCATTGGTTGTACAAAGCTTTTTCTAACCTCTTCTCACATGCCTCATAGCTTATTGTGTTTTAAAGTTGATTCCCGTTGAACTCTAGAGGCATTCGTTAAAAAAAAAATTCCTCAGAAAAAAACATCAACTGCAGCTGCATCGACCGCATGTATCTTAGGCAAGAAATTGCCCAAAATGATGTCAAAATCCAACGGCAAGAGATGGACATCCGGCACAATATCCGTCACCTCACAATCCGGACGCAACCCCCACAGTCAAGCAGGTCTTCTCCTCACTAAGTTTCTTTCACGTTCTGGATGTCTACAACCATTCTGCTTCCTATAGCGTGTATCACAGAAGGTCCGTACAAACGTGTTAACGGCTCATTAACCGCCCTTATCGCACCATGGCCTTTTTGGGGGGGGGGGGTTTCTTTCGGTATTTTTCCAAAAACACTCCCCACCTTTCAAAGAATCTATAACTTCTATTGTATTTAGTTTAAACTCAAAGAGCTGTGTGACCTTTGTTTCTCTTGTAACAACATTACACTGTGGGCTAGGGAGATGTATTTAGTTATTCCTCGAAGGATATGTACTGGGAAATGGGCGGAAAAAGAAAATTCCAAATGCAGTGACATATGTGTTCCAAGAAGACCGCATTTGCGGGGGCGCCGTTTCTGTGTGGCGTTGGATTTTATGGCTTTCGGCATTTGCGCCACATGAATAATGACTTACTGCTATTTAATGGGTAACGAATTATGGGGAAACCAAATTTGGTATAGGTTTTATAATGTTTTAATTATACATTCACAAAAATGAAAACACCTTGTTTTTTTTTTTTGTAATTTTGCCATCTCTCCTGGCCGTCAATAGCTTTTTCATTCACTTCTGTTTACTGGAGCTTTAGGTGGTGTCATTTTTTGCGGTTTTGAGGAGGACGTTTTTTCATATCTACCGATTTTTAGAAAGTGGGCAAACCTTTTTTTTTGGAAGTTCCAGCGCTTTTATTGTTGTTTTTAAATATTTTCCACAATGGCAAAAAGTGGCCATTCCGAACTTTGAGGACGCTATGTATTACGGGGTTAATAACCATGCTGAAAAAATTCTTATTAGTATTTTGTAGATCTGGCATTTCGTACGTGAGGATACCTAACTTTATTTATGATTTTAACTGTGTATTTATATTTATATCAGTTCGAGAGAAAGGGGGTGATATTGTATTTTTTTTTTATTTTTACTTTTACTATTTTTGTCAGACTCCCTAGGGTACTTTAACCCCAGGTTGTCGATAGATCCATCACATACTGGCGCATACTACGCTATGCAGTATGGATTATGAGGATTTAGCACGATTGTAATGAAAGGGTTAAACCGAGCCGATCATTGGCGACGGAGCAACGATCCTCGAAAGATGGCGCCCATCTTTTTAAAGCCGCTGTGATCGGTGCTAGCGTTGCCAATTGCGCCAGATGTTTACGCGGCACTATGCAGAAAAGATTATCCGCTATGCAGAGGCTCAGAAGCTTCGACTTCAATGGTCTAATGAAGTGTCGGCAATTGTCGAGTAGATACTTCCCCCACTATCAAAAAGAACTCAATACTGAGCTCTATGTGGCTATACTACAAAGAAGTTACTTCATACACCGTGAGTTAATTGAGGTATGAAATGGATGTTCCCCAGGACAAACGGCCCGTAGAATACTTCGAGTGTTGAAAGCAAAGTCGATTTACAACATTTACTATTGGGTATATTTATCTTGTTGCCGCGCATGATAACAGGCCCCCGGGTCGCCGCTCCTCCATCGGCTGATGCATCATGATGGCTTAAACCTCTCATGTGTATACGCGCTCGAGGTGTCTCGCTTTGTTGGCAAAAACTACGGTCCAATCAAACAGCAGCGTTATTTTGCAGTACAACCTGTGAATATTGATTGTCCCACTCTGACTAGAAGGTATCACATGACTAAAGTGGCACAGTCACCAAATAATCACAATTTCTTACATTGCACAGAAATTGGCAGTTTATTTCATGTGCTTCTATACAGAAAGTGGTGGTAGACTGCCACCAATAAATCCTTCCCCGCATATACAGTTAGCCTACAATATCAGTGTTGTTAGGTTTGTTCTTAAAGGTACCCTACCAGCTTGAAGTGGCAGGTAAAGAAAGAACATTACCGTGCACGAGCTCAGGGTGAGCTGGTGCCGGAGGTTCTTATTTTTGTTAGTGTTTAAACGCCAGTATCGAGTGGGGTTGGGGGAGGGATTCGTTACAGATACCGGGGCGTGCTACCTGATCGGTGTATAGTGTCGTCGCACACAGCCAGTAATCAGTCTAGCGTGGGCTTCATGTGACAGCCCAATCGTGTACACTGTGTACAGGGGATCTGATAATAAACGGCCCCCTGTCACACAGCCCCTGTAAAACAGTGAGAGGCTGCAGGGAAGCTGTCTGTGCATACTCTCATGCATTTCTCTGTATATAAACATCACTGATGAATCAACTGATCCAATGGGCTCTTACCATTAGATCATTGTTTTATCTGTGATCTATATTTGAGTATATATACTGTTCCATGTTCTATGTGGCACCCTGGACTAAAAAAAAAAAAAAAAAAAAAGTTATGTTCCCAAACTCCAGAAATAAATTAAATAATAAATATCAGCAGCATCAGCCCCGGACTGGTCTGGGGGCCGCGCTATCAGGCATAGTCCCGCTCTGTACGACAATAAGGCTGGCATTCACACAAACGTATGCCGCGCCAGCCGTAGCCGCAGACATTCGTTTAGTGCCATGGAGAGGGAAGGAGAGGGGTGACCCTGTTCCACTCTCATTGGAAATGCATTGGTTGTTCTCCTTTCGCCGTGTACGGAGCTATCTATCGGCTAATTGCGCTTCTGCTCTACTGGGACCGATACTACTCCCACCATATGGTGTGAATGTAGACCTAGAAGCGATGTCCACACTTTGGCATGTATTTGCTCCGTCGTTTAGTCAGTTTTTTCGCCAATCTAGATCTCTGTGAGATAAACCACAGGTTAGTAAGGCAGCCGAATTGCCATGGTCAAAACGTGACTGAAACGGAGGTTTAAAACGGACATAACGAGCCATCATGTGTGACATCCACGGCAGGGCGAGGTTATTCAGTACATACATTTTCAAACACATCACAACGTATCTGAGACGAGATTTGTCCTATTGGGCATTGGCCTATCCGCGATGGACGGCCTAACTTGATTTGTGGGGAAACTCCTTTTAAGGGCACGAAAACAGAGCTGTAACTTTTTCGCGGTTGTATTAAGATCGTCTCTTAACTAATATCTATACGCCTAGGAGTTTAGCTTTATTTAATGAAGAATTTTGTACTCGCTCCCTCGTTAAAATACTCCTGCAAAAATTGTGATAGATCGGATTATTATTACACCTTCCTGGAAAAATGTCTGTGGCGACCTCCTGGCCCGCGCTATGGTACAACGACCGGTGGCTCTAGTACGCTCCCTGCTGCCAGAAGCAGCGTTCGACTATAAAGTTTAAAAAAATTGTTTTTAACCGCGATACCCGTGCGATTAACAAACACTAACCAACTAATGCTCCGGCACCAGCTCACCCTGCGCGGTGCTGGTATAATAAATCGCTATCTAGCACCTGCACTTCAAGTGTGAGGTTTGCCTTTAAGTTTGGGTATGCGGAAGTCGAAATGATGTAATATTTATCATTGTACCTCACACCACCAATGTCTTTGGTCTGCTTGTGAGCACCTCATTTTAAAGAACAGTGTTGGATGGTGTATAACGAACGGCAGGATTATACAGTTTAAAAATCTTTCACTGCAACACCTGTGATAACTTGTAACAAATGCAAAGCTGATAATAATTTTTAGCCTAAGCTGAGAGTACAAGTAAATTAACCAACAATCCACAGGTTTCGTGTGTAACTAGGAAGTCGTTTTTAAGTCGGGTGTTCCTTAAGTAGGAAGGAACCGCTGTATATATAAGGCAATAATTATGTCGATTTGTAAGTGGATTTTCAAACAGCAACAGATATAGTTCTAGTACATAGATCGCCTTGAGCATGCCAATAGCAAATATGTCAAGTCAAAATTATGTATACAACGGGGTGAAGGATTATTTAAATAAAGGTAAGTCTGCACGTTCACCTGTATTGAGATGGTAGGAATGACAAGATACGGTTCTACGCCACTTTGATCATTAGCTAGCTGTGGAGTAAAAGAGTCTGCCGGCACAGCATGGTGACCAAAATTAGTAAGCACTTCAGGTGGTAGGGGTCGTGGTTCCTGTGGATTGGTGCATACATAAACGACAGGGGTCAGTACATTGTACAGCAGGTCACAGCATTCGCATCGTCGTTGTCCTTGGATATTAATAGTATTTGCAACGCAGTCATTATAACTGTGGGTTTTTGTGCGTCAATCGGGCGGCCGTGCTCTCCCCGACACAGATTAGGGTGCGGCCGACGGTGAACGATCTGACGGATGCACACACGCTCAGGAGTTTAACACTGTAACTCCAAAATTGTGTCTGACATAATAGCATGACAGCTCACAGTGTCCGACCGCGTCACGGGGAAGGCCTGACACATTGCAGATGCCGGGCGGCACGAAGTTGTGAATGGCTCCCGCACCTGCGGACTTCACTTCGTCGGACCATCCGGCGCCAACGTAGGATGCCACGCGGACCGGAGGAACGAGATGTGCCCCAGTATATGCCACTGGGCATGTAGAACAGGGGGGAGATGGGTTACTACCTGGCTCTATGCCGGTGGCAACTGATCATGGTTGGGTGGATGAGGTAGGGTGGGGGTAGGCACAGTCGGGTACTAAGTCCTAGCCAACATAGGAGCAAATTACCAAAGTTGAAGCTGGCTTCATGGAATATACACAAAAGTGGTAGCAGCAACCCCTTTGAGAGAGATAAGTGCCGCTTAATGAATTGACCGTTTCATCTACAAACAACCTTGTGAAAATTTGTCTGACCATTGGCTGGTTTTACAAACGCTAATATCAAGTCAAGGCATAGCTAAAAGATGTTGTATTGACTTCTATTAAGAGCCAAAAGGATGGGGATGTAAGTCTATTAATTCTCCCCCGGTCAATTAGTCAATTTTCCCGCTTCATACCTCAGTATGCTATGTTTGCCTTGGCAGAAATGGGAGAGTTTCCCCTATTACATCACCATCCAAATTTGTGCCGATCGCTAGGGGAACAGTCGCCGGGACGAATTGAGAAAATGGGAATCGTTGCCGCAGCATTACATTCTAAGGTTGGTTTAAAAATAATATAAAATAATAAAGAATCCAGCACAGCGTTGTTTGCACTGGCTAAACAGTAATGCGGAAAAAAAAAAGCTAACAATCACATGACTATATTAGGATTTAAGAGGGCCGCTTTGAGGATTTCTTTTTTACTATTCTTATTCTGGGCAAGCAACTGCAGTCTGGAGTAAATACCTATACTTTACCAAATTGATGCATGAACTGTATTTCATTGTTCATAAATCAAGGCTTTATTCGGAACAGCAGGATTCCCACACGAACCAACCCGCTTTTATTTCTGGGATCTGCGGTAACACACGGGGCAAAGAGAGGAAAAATAATGTGGCAGCAATAAAAGGACGCTGTCACCAGGGAATGTACCTTTTTAGGCTGGTGACAGGTGTTCCAATAGCCTGTTTTCTGGTTGGCAGATTTCACACTGTCTTTGTCAGCAAAAGAAACTCTTCGTAGTTTATATAATAGTTCTATTTATATTCCTTGTGTCCCTAACCACAAGCATGTGCTCCATCTGGTAGGAGTGGAGGGAGCAGAGGAGGCCTGACTACAGGCACACACAGATTGCAGCTGCCTATTCCCCTCGCCCCTGCGACTCAACCAACGCGCTGGGCAGGAGGGCCAGATATGGGTCAGCAAAGCGGTGGCTCAATGGTTTCATATAATCCTTGCCGCACTGGGGACTCTTGATTCAAGGCCAGGGTCAACATCTGTCAAAGAGTTTGTATGTTCTCGTATCTCCGTGGTTACAATGGATTTCCTCCGAGTCCAAAACTACGGTTTCCTCCTCCCACAACTCCAAACATACTGGTAAGTAATTAGATTTGTGAGGCCTCCAATTGGTGACGTGACGCTTTGGCAAAGCTCTGTGCAGCGCTGTGCGTAATGCTAGTGTGGCAGCTAGTATAACTAAAGAATTAATTATTATTAATTTTTATGTACTCAATACATAATTCTAGCTTGAATCTGAAATGATTCGAATGCTACACGCGGACTATTTTACAAATGAGCAAGCGGTGACTATTGGCAATAGTCTCGCATCTAAAAAATTACACTCTTGGTGTTCCTTTAAAATCTTGAAGTAATATCAAAAAAACAAACAAAATACATCTACATAATATAACTATACTATGCCACCGGTTCTTCACATATGAGGGCTACCTGATCCAATATATTCATGCCCCATATGACAAGACATAAGGACTCACTTTTAATTAACACTATTGAGCATCAGAGGCTCTCCAATCTTGTACTACTTTTAACAGGCTGTTACACTGTCACGTCCTCCATACCCGTGCTTCGCGTGAGTACAGGTATTGCTCTACTGTGCAGCAGGTGCTCGAGAGCGTAGGGTGAAGGGTTACAATGAGACAGCCCGACAGGGCCCGTATCCAGAGGGGCTAGATAGCCTCTTTGCTCATTAGCATAATTTAAAACGTACTTTTAGAAGGAAGAGGCCATGGGATAACATCTAGAAGATATACCCCAGTCACGGGTGTTCCTGGTCCTTGGCGGTAAGTTGTTCCTGGTGTGGGTTATCATGGTGGTGGATTTGCTGGTAGAAGCTGAAAAAAGCACAAACACGCACTTTAGAAACTTTATATTGTTGGTGACATCTCACGCCACGTTTTGTCATATGGCGTGTTGAGATCCACTAATCACTACAACTATTGACTGATAGAAGATCGGTCTGATCCATACACTATAACATAGGAGCATATATTGGGGAGTTGAGACAATCTGCTATGGTGCATTGGATGTCGCTCATTCTGTGTTGGCAGTATCATTTACCATATTGTGACCAGGAGACAGAACTCGTTGACCTGCAATGAGTGTGCAAACCATGTTTTTTTCTTTCTGGATGAGTTTTTTTGTTATATTCTTTACATTCTTTTTCTCTACAGTGTAACCACTCGTAAAAGGTTCCATTTTCAGGGGACATATATCATAATATCATGTCAAGAGCGTTAAGCGTTCAGCGCAGCTGCTGCACAGAGTGATGCAACTAGAAAAAAACTGGCCGCACCATGTCTGTGTGGCTCCTTTCATGTTTTTTTTCTCTGCGATGCTACATAACAATGCGACTTATCGCCTTTCCAGCAAAACAGCTCTGGATCGGCTGGGGAGGTCATGGCGCAAGACACCCGGAGCTCGACGACTACATACATTACACTACTGACAATATTAAAAAGAGAAATGCTAACTGGCCACAGGTAGAGTTTTTTGTTATGCAAAAACACCAAAGTATTTAAACAACAGCAGCAACCAGGGCTACCATAGTTCGCCAATTGGCACTTTATCGCGAATCCTTTACTCATCGTAAAATGGGTAAGCAGAAGACAATAAGCAAATCTGACAAGCATCAAATAACCCCCCATCAGAGCACGCCGTCTCCTGGTAATATGATGGCCGTCATACACGGAGATGATATGTGTGGTGCCACGTGTCGTATTGATCACTGCTATATAGCGTTCATTTTTCACCATGGATGCTTCAGTCATAATGGGTATGTCATTAGCCCACAATTAATAAAAGGGACGTCACCATCTTGGAAAATGCAGTAGGTACTGCGGCTCATGTCTATGAACAGTCGCACTACTCCACCCACGCTTGACTAGACGACCATGGCGGGATACTGGTGAATTCAAGTCGTCACTTATGATGTGGTCAGGTAGTTCTGTAAACATGATATTACATACGACAAAGGTCACACTCTGAAGGTGCCCCCGCCCGTCAGGAAGGGCGCATCCTCAGAGATGAGAGGCTTCCCCCCCAGAAGAATGCCATCCTCTCAGAGCTAGAGGTGCCCCCCCCCCACTGCGGGAGTAGGCCATCTCAGAGATGAGTATAGGCTCTCCCCCCCCCCCCCCAGAAAAGAAGGGTCATCCTCTATCAGATATCGAGTAAGCTGCCCCCCCAGGAGAGGTCATCCTCATCTCGAGTGAGAAGCTGCCCCCTGCCCCCAGAGAGGCCATCCCCAGAGATGCTAGCTTCCCCTTCCCATAAGAGGCCAATCTCATCAGAGATCGATAGGGTCCCCCCCCCCGGGAAGGCCATCCATAGAGGACCACATCTCCCCCCCCCCCCTCATAAGTAGGTCTGCCTCATCAGAGATAGAAGCTGCCACCCACAGGAGAGGTCATCCTCATCAGGATGAGAAGCTGCCGCCCCACCGGACGGAGAAGGTCAGCCTCATCAGAGATAAAATCTGCCCCCCAGGAGAGTCATCCTCATCATAGGAAAGCTGCCTCCCCCAGAAGAGCCATCCTCAATCAGAGATGAGAGATGAAGGTGCCCACTCCCCAGGAGAGGCCATCCGCAGATATGAGAGGCTTTCCCCCCCCCCACCCCCAGAGAGGGTCATCCTCAATCAAGATGAGAAAGCTGCCCGCCCCCAGGAGAGCCATCCTCATATATGAGAGGCTTCCCCCCCCCCCCAGAAGAGTGCCATCCCTCATCAGAGATGAGAGATGAGAGGCCCCCCCTCAGAAGGTCATCCTCATCAAGATTCTAAGTTCTCTCTGCCGCATAGATAAAGGCCATCCTCAGAGAGATGAGAGGCTGCCTCCTAGAGAAGCGACCCACATGGTAGAGGCCACCCTCATGAGAAGCCACTACATGAAAAGGCTGCCCCCCTTGGATAGGCTCCCCCCCCTGACAAGGCCATCCGCCTGAGAGATGAGAGGCGCCCCCCCTGGAGAGGACAACTTCATGAGAAGTCGCCCCCCTACACAAATCAAAATTTAAACAATAGCCCCCCCTGGTACCCTGAGAGGCCATAACGCCTCAGAGATTGGAAGCTACCCCGCACATGAAGAACAGTTCTGTTAGTCTCTCACTGAGGTACTGTGGGCAGTCCCAACACTGCTGAGTCAACTTTACAGCTTTATCTGGACCGCCTGACTCGGCCTCACGACACACACCACACTTGACAAAGCAGGTATATTTATTACGATGCTAGAATGAGAGGGAAAATGTAGTTGGACAATCGAAATGGCTGCCTAAAATTTTCGAGGATAAGACCCGTCTAACTCTTTTTAAGAGTTTGACATTTTTTTTAACATTTCAGTCATCAAAACAAAGTTGAAAATAATTTGTTCCGAAAGTAAAATTCCGCCATGTGGTCACAAACACAGGATACACACACGTCTCTGCTACATCTATCACATACATACCTTGATATATGTAGCAGACCTAGTGAATGTAGGCTCAGCCACTACACACTGCACGGCAACACCATTCAAATCTCTCAACTCACACACCGTCTCTCAAACCACGGCCACGTCTATCTCTGTCTTTCTCGCCCTCAGATCAATTGCAGCAATTAATGGTTACACAGGACTTGCACTATGCTGGCTACAAGCACTAACTACCATCAATGTCTCGCCCGAACCACACCTCTTCTTTCTTCGCCAGAGATTGTGGAGTGACCATAAGGTGTCTTTGTAAGGCCGACTGTCCCCTGATCGATCCATGACATATGCGAAGGAGGGTCCTGCGAGAGACTTATTTAACACGATTTTTTTTTCCTCTAGCTCTCACAGTTTATCTTATAGACAATACAATAAATTAATTAAAAATCTGATCCAGACCTTACGAAAAGAAAATACAACTCATAACTTAGAGACAAGCCTTCTAAAAAGGGATTCTGTCACAATAAATGTGTTTTTCCTAGCTGTTGACAGAGTTCCAATAGCCTATGCTTGGGCCAATTTAAAAAATGCATTTTTCTGCATTCTGAATAGATGTACAGGTATTTAATTTAGTCATTACATGGCTCCCTTCCCAGTCAGCATCTGGTGAACTCCCAGAGGTGAGGGCGGGTCACTCTTCCCTACCCACTTCTGTCATGTGCATTGATCTAGCATCGGGATGGAGGAGAGTAGAATGGATGAGGAGACACAGGCTACAGCTGCCTACCCCTTCAAGACTCACCATAACATTGACTTCCTGGGTCAGGGAGCACAGGTAAGGTAAGTTAAATAGAAACTAAGAACCGATCATGAATGTCTGACAAAATATTTATTTAATCAGCTAGCAAAGAGCTCCTCTAACCTGTCAACGCCATGCTTTAAAAAGCTTGCTTCACTGAAGGATCAGATTTTTACTTTGATCTCTTCTGTTGGAGTGGATTCAGTTCTTCTTTAAGATCAGAACTTATCCAATTATTTTTTCAATACTCTACATGGGCAAACTGTGTTCTATGTATGCTCTTAGCCTCTCCTCTCTAACCCTTCAATTTGTTTACTATTTTCTGTATATTGAAAACTACTTCTATTATAGGAATCCACCGAGCATTCCAAGGGGACAGTCAACACCTTGTGTCAGAGGGTTTTAGGGTCAACAATCTGCGCAGTCCCTATCCAACTGTATCCCATTATTCGAGAATCTTCAAGTCGTCTAAAGTGCTCAATGCATGGCATCATGAACAGTCGACACTAAAACGTCGTATCATATTGATGTGGAGATATATGCTATGGACAAGATGTCTTTGCTTCTACTGTTCTGTAATGAGCCGTTCAGATCCTATGCGACATTCTCGGAACCAAGACAACAGAGGGGACAATAAAATAATGTGAACATAATAACGTTATCAGCAAATGTACTGCTATCCACCAAGATCCTTATAAGTCGCTATTAGTAGCCAGTCCACACTGCATTATTCTGCTAATCACGCTCAGGGTTTAGAGATACTGAATAAAACAATCGAAAAATATGCAGTCCCCCATGTGGCATGGCAGGAGATCTGGATCTGAACCTATATCTCCCCTTACTCTTATTCGGTCCTAGGAAAAGGTGTGCAGTCGGGCCCACGAGTGCACAGAAAAGTCTCTTCTGTGTAGTATTCTAACTGTAAGATTCTTCACCGCAAATATTTACTCAAACTATGCGCTTAAGCTTCATGCGACTTACCGTACACAACATAATACCGTTTATCACCTACGAACACTTGCTCATATTTTTGATTCTCCCTTTTTGTTATGACTTTTATAGGCTCTGAAGCGTCCTTGATCAATCTTTGCCTCAGCAACACTAAGTAGCGGGGCTGGGGATAGTAAACTTCTTCCTGCTAACATCCGCATACAGTTGAGTCTTCATTAGCAAGATGCCAATAAGTTCCATTATGCCTTTGTGTTTCTCTCATGAGTAACTTGGCACAATCCAATGAAATTCCGACAGAACGTAAACTATACTGATCTGCAGGCATAATGTATACATAGAGAGGATCTTATAAAAATGTGTTTTGAATGGCCTGGCATACTTAAATTCCCCCGTTCCCGGTCTACTGGGCAATAAGATCTATACTATAACGCCCACCTTGTAATATTATCTTATACCAATGACTTGGAGGAGTCTTATGGTACAATCTCCTCTACAAGTAATCCGGCGAAGCGCTAAGTTCACCCCCTAATCCCCGCCCCCCACTCCCCGGCACAACCAAGTGACATGTAGGTTGGAAGCCAGGAAGTTCATAATGAATTTCCCTCAAGGGCGCGTGTGGCTGGGTATATATCAGACCAAGCTGAGACTCGCATCCACACTCCTCTACTAATTCCAATTTCATTGTGAGCATCGATTTTAGGCACAGTCAAAGCACATCCCAAAAATACATCTGGCAAAACAGTCGATGCTTCATAAAGGTTTATTTACTTCATGCTTGAACTATGGCTAATCCACAACATCCGACTGAAGCACCAGTATTTTAGCGACTCGGCTAAATCTGTTGTGTAAAAAATGACGCATACAAAAAGTAAACAGAAATGATCGCGACTAGCCTACATGGGTGATGAAAAATATAACAACCTTCGGAGTCTGATTCGGATTGAATACGTGTTAATTAATTCGGCTTTAAAAGGTGCGCAGAGTGCCGCCAGTTACATACACTACGCAGAAGTGTGATGACTGCCAACTAAAGAGTAGTGTCTGCCTTCTGACAAGCGTACATGAATCGACATGTTTACACCAATAATTGGAAATGCAATTTTTGTTTGTACTACAAGAGTATTCCAGGATACCATGTGACTATTTCTTCCAAGTTTGGTAAATTATGAATAGAGTACAGAAACTACGATGAGGACGCAGAGGCAGAGCAGTGGGAGAAGGGAAGCTATCACAGAGTTGATAACACTCTGCTGTGGGACAAGTACAGTAACAGCACTACCCTCCGATGGGACACATTCCTGGAATAACTGGGGAGTTGACGTGAAGACACATACCGGACTACAAACCCTATAGTGCCCCCACCACAGTGTCACAGACAGAGATTTTATTTTCTCCATAGTTTTCTTAAAGGGGTTGTCCAGGATTTGCAGTTGATTGCCTATATATACCAGTTGTCACCTATATACCGTGACAAGCAAAAGGGTAACAACATTTTGAACGTCTGAGTTTCAGGATCCATTTCTCACCATCCTCTGCAGCTTTGATTGTGAGACTACAATCTTTTTATAGACAATCATCTTGCCCATCTCATACATAAATTTGACTGCCAACTATTTAGCATATGCTTAGCTATGCAGATTCTTGTCATGTAATCGCATTGTTTTCAATCTTTTTCTTACAACCTCTTCTCACATTCCCTGATAGCTTATTGTGTTATAAAGTTGATTCCCTGTTGAATCTAGGAGCATTTGTGAAAAAAAATATCCTAAGAAAAAACATCAACCAGCTCATCGACAGCTGTATCTTAGGCAAGATAATTGCCAAACTGCAAAATCCCAACGGCAAGAGATGGACATCCAGGCAAAATACCGGAGTCAACACGTCGTCTCCTCACAAGGTCTTTCAGTTCTGGTGCTACAAACACTGCTTGATAATAGTGACATCACAGACGTCCATACAAACGTGTGTAACGGTCATTAACCCCTTATCCACCATTAGATCATTGTTATCTGTCATCTATATTTGAGTATATTATATGTTCCATTTCTAAATGTGTCCCTGCAAAAAAAAAAAAAAGTTATGTTCCCAAACTCCAGAAAATAAATTAAATAAAAATTCAGCAGCATCAGCCCAAGACTGGGCTGGGGGCCGCCATCAGCCATAGTCCGCTCTGTAGACAATAAGGCTGCATTCACACAAACGTATGCCCGCAAAAGGCTGCATTCACACAAACGTATGGAGAGGAGGAAGGGGTGACCTGCATTGGGTAATGTCCTTTTCCCGTGTACGGAGCGGTATTGCTCCGTAGACTGGGCTGGGGGCCGCCATCAGCCATAGTCCGCTCTGTAGACAATAAGGCTGCATTCACACAAACGTATGCCCACCAGGCCGTAGCCGTGCAGACATGTTTAGTGACATGGAGAGGAGGAAGGGGTGACCGGCATTGGGTAATTTTTTAAAAACCAAACAATCTATTCCTATTTGCTTATGGCTATTTCTAGCCAAAAAGCCAGTTGTAGTACAAAGGAAGCACACTACTATGCCAGATGAGATTGACACTGGTGAGCCCGTGATATGATGACAATGAGTTGTTATTCCTGAGTTTATTAGTTCTGAGTTATGCCTAATAGAACTCCAACCCCCCCCCCTCTACTGAAATTTTGCAAACATCGTAGGTGGAATGTGGCTTCCTTGTGCTCTTTGCTATGGAGATTGTGCGCCCACTACAATTTTTTGCGCAGACAGAACACAATGCGGTGGGTCGCCAAGCTATCAATGTACAAATTGCCTCAGAAATTGGCAAAGTAAGAACGTACAGGCACTGCAAAAACTACAGCACCAAGCAGGATCAACCAGAAATCAAATATATTAGAACGCTACGTCGATTCAAGAAAGAAGCTGTTTGTATTCTCCGATGGTATTTTAGCCAAAGTATCAAAGGGAAGCACACTACTATGCCAGATGAGGATGACACTGAGTTATTGCCTATAGAAATCAACCCTATGCATTTGCCAATTCGGCCTGTGGGCTATGGATAGGTGTGCCACCTAAGAAGCTAAACACAACGGTAATGGCAAGTTCCCCACTGCTAATTCCTCCAAAATGGTTAAAAGATGCAAATTTAATTAAAATAAAAAAAGAGGAACGTTATTTGTAGCACTAGACGGGCTGTTTGGGTTTCTTTGAGAATCACTCCTGCCTAACAGAGTAAGCTAATAGAACACACCTAACGCTTTTCCCTGACAGCAGCAGCTCTCTCCCTAGCGGGCAGCCAGAGACAGACATGATCCGAGCAAGCGCGGCCAGCGGCTAGTCTATCCCAGGGTCACCTGATCGGGCCAGCCCAACATGCTATCACGGTGACGGGACCACGTTCATGCTGGGTGGAGTGCAGAGCGTATCCTGGCTTGTGATTGGCTCTGTTTCTGGCCGCCAAAAAAGCAAAACGGGCGGGAGCTGCCATTTCCGAGCGGCGAAGTATTCGGTCCCGAGTAGTACGAGCAGTTTCGAGAGTTACCCTAATGCTCGACGGAGCCTTTCAAGCTGGAGAGCATGTTCGCCTCATCTCTATCAGACACATTTGGTCACAAAAGACGCATAAGTAAGACCATATCCTGCATCTTTCCGCCTTCAAGTTTATGTGGCGGTTTGTTGCTCTTCTACTCAGAAGACGAGGCTTCTGGGCGCTATCATTACAGCATAAAAGCGACCCTGATACATTGTCCCTGTTGTTCTCGTCTAAATGTTTGCTGAAATTGAAATTTACCATTGTAATGTCCTGAGAGCCAAGCAGCCATTTCTCACTATCTGTTATAGGAGATATTCCAAACGGCTTTTCTCTGTGATAAGATTAGATATTCATTATCGGCTCCCATCCTGCTATGGAAGTACATTTAATTTCAGCTCGTAAAAGCAGCATAATATTAGTTTATATATAAAATTAGACGTTTTGATGCCAATCAAACTTGGCTTTTTCCGCCGTAGCAACATTGGCAGTTCTTGAGCTCTTGCAGGGTTACTACAGGACAGAGGATATGATTTACTGTTAATCTTAAGGCCCGACCTGACCATGTGTGAGGTGACATCTGCGTACATGCCGGCAGTACAGTTACCTTGGAACTGAAGCGAACCAGAGAAAGTCTAATAGTGGATCTAGACTTGTCATTTCCACAGCGGTTCACTATATAGTGTGGGCGGAGTTTAAATTTTGAATTTCAAAGTGCTTATCCGCCCATTCTGTCGGTTATTTAAATTTGGAATTTCATAAAATGCCCTTACTCAAAAAAGGTGCAGCTCCACCCACTTCTATCGTGCTAATATAGACGCTTGGCTTCAACAGTAATGTCTGTGATACCCCCTATTTTGTACTCTCTACTTAATATGGAAAACAAAACCTGAACGCATAACAACCGAGTGTAAAGCGCCCACATCTTTAAACTCAGGGGTTGTACAGCCATCCCAACATGCGAATGCACAAGAATATATAGCAATCCCTGGGTTATGCAAGATAGTTCTGTAGGTTTTGTTCTAAGTTGAATGGTATGTAGTCCGAACGTATAAATTTTAGATGTAGCTCAGAACAAATGTTTTTGGTCTCTGTTTTTTTTTTTCTGACAATTGGATTTTAAAAAGTGGATTGTCCATAAGAATCAACTAACAGTTAAAGCTTAATTAAAGACGCCTGTGATAACGGTTATAGCTGTTTATTGTGGACTGGAGCTAAAGTCAGTAAATTACAACATCCGGGGTCCATTTGTAAATAGAGGTCGTCTGTAAGTCGGGTGTTCTTTAAGTAGGGGACTGCATGTATTGCCGTCAGTACACATTCAGAGGATTAGTTTTTAGGTAAATGTTACTAAATAATAATAATTATCTTTATTTATATAGCGCCAGCAGTATTCCCCCAGCGCTTTATAAATCATAGGGACATACGGCGGTCCCCTACGTAAGAATGACCTGACTTACGGACGACCCTAGTTACAAAGGACTCTGGATATTTGGTAATTTATTGACTTTAGTCCCAGGCTTACAATTAAAAGCTATAAAGTTTTCACAGGCGTCTCGTTCTGTAAATGAAGATTATCATTAATCCTCGGTTCTTATGACACCCAACATTTAAAATACCAATTGGCACAGAGACCAAAAACTTTGACTCGGGTTACAATAATAAAGTATACAGTTCCGACTTACATACAAATTCAACTGAAGAAACAAACCTGCAGACCCATCTTGTACGTAAACCCGGGGGACTGCCTGTATATAAATAGAATATACGGTACTTATTTAATATTAATTGCAGGGGTACAACAGTCATAGAAACAATGGCGTGAGGGCCCTGCTCCCAAGCGCTTACAGTAATGAACCAACTACAGTACTGAAGACTAGAGATGTGTGGACCCAAACTTTAAAGGACATCGACCACACGTTATAGGTAATAGAGTGTCCTATTAGACAGCTCGGCAGTCTAGGGGAGGGGGGGACGGTTTTAACACTTTTTCTGGGCCATCCTTATTCATGAAAATAATAACTTTGTTAAAACAGCCGGTGCGCTCAGGCAGACAGCGTCCTAGAACC
Organism: Engystomops pustulosus; assembly: GCA_019512145.1. NCBI lineage: Eukaryota > Metazoa > Chordata > Amphibia > Anura > Leptodactylidae > Engystomops > Engystomops pustulosus. Next base: position 18,844,572 of record CM033642.1, on the reverse strand, counting down.
TCTCGGCTCCCCGATTTTTAATTTATGCCACACCCCCTTCATGCACCCGCCGGAATTACTATCTGGGCGGGGATCGGGGAAGAGAGCGGGGCAAGTGCTCTCTCCTAGATCCCAGTGACTCAAATGGTTCCCCCATCCATAGACTGAACAACAAGCAGCCTAATTAGGACAATCTACCACCAGTAAACTAGTGGTAGATCTCTTTAAGTCCATAGTTTTCCATGCGACCCCAGACATAATGCCTGATTGGTGGCCATGCAGCCAAATAAGGTGGCAAATTCACACCCTGGGGCCACTAAGCCATGGCTGGGTTGGCCAGGGGTATGCCCCCCCCCCCAATGAAGACCACAAAAGTAGTGATCCAATTTATATCATTATCATGGTTCTATGTTTCACACAAAACTACAAAGAAATTTTGAAAAGAAAGCGGGGAAGCAAACATATATGAATACCCCAAGCAAGTACAGTCGGTCCCTATTAAGGACACCGAGACGTACAGACAACCATAGTTACAGACAGACCATCTGACCTCTGGTGAAAGGCTTTATGAATGCTTTACTATAGTCCCAGACTACAATAATCCGCAGGTAAGTGTCTGTAATGAAGCTTATAAGATCTTTGGGTCCCATTACAGCAAAAAAATGTTTTTATAACTCCAGTGTACACTGGGGGCCAAAAAATTTTTTTCTGGATCTACAATTATAAAATATACAGTCTCCGACTTGAATTACAAATTCAACCTTAAGAACAACCTCGGACCCTCTCTTGTACGTAACTCTGGGGACTACTGTTAAGGGGTAAGGGGCCAACTTTAAGGTTATGTGGTGAATGCCGCCTTTAAAAGCTGTCTCGATAGGTCAAGGGCAAGTAAATTCCAATGAGAAACGTGGATGGGTATAGAAAAACAGGAGAAGTGGGTCGAAAATCGATTGCAACAATCAGATTTGGAATATCATTTTGGTTTAAAGCTTTTATATCAGCTATTCTATACGATCATAAGACTGATCGGATATTAAGTCAGGTTGAGCGCCATGGAGAATAAGCCAAAAAACTGTGCCATTACCAATGGTGTTACACAATGACACATCAATTATGGCTTGACCCTCCCATCACCTGACCACATGATCACCTTCCATTTGATCCAAATGGCGGCTTTAAGGTGGTGGCCATGTACCAGCTATAGCCTAAAGATCGGCCCCTTTCGGATACAACTGGGTATTCCAATGTGTAGTTATTCCTTAGTTTCTGCCAAAAGGTTGTTTTGACGTTGTTTTTTATTAACAATCATAGCTATTTTTATGTTAAAGCAAAAGGACATCAAGACATACCAACAATAGTTATATGTAGACGTAAAACCAATCTACACAGTAGTATGCACGTTGCTAGCGAGACGCAGGTGCCCATTTGTTCCATAGTGCGCATGACTCTTATCCGATGTAACAAGGTGGGGGGTGTCTTCCGAACTATCACCCTCCACAGCCGAGCACAGGCTTTCTCAGCGGCAAATTGGTTTATGTAGACATCACAATGGCTTTAATTTTCTGTAGGAGAAATAAAAACAGACAATCTGGGAACTTTCCTGAAAAAGAGCCGATAAAAAGTGGGTTGTTTTTTCAGCGGCCAAAAAGGGAAAGAGGGAAAAAACCCCCAGATGTAAAATGTCGTCAGAGTTTTCCCACCAAGGAAAAACCATGTACCGTTTCGGAGTGGAGTAGCAGTGGAAGTTGGAGGAGGACCGCAAAATCAAATGTTTTCTAGTGGGCGACCACTAATAAATGTTGCAAAAAAGGAGAAAAAGGTGGTCGGAGAACTTAGCCAGTTGTTGTTGAGACAGCTTAGTGATATTTGATTGCTCCAGTCACATCCAGAGCTGAGTTTTTTTACCTTGCCATTATCTCATCTCTGTAGCTCTAGTCTCATCCAGACAAAGCAGCGTTTATACTTGCCATTAGACCACTCTCTATTACTACAAGCGCTTATTACCATATAACATCGCAGGTAACTGGAAGCTCTGGATGTGGCTGGGAGTATCAATCTATAAAACTTCAGTACATCAAGAGCTTTGCAGTCTCATATCTGGAATTTACTATTGGAATTGTCTCCGACAATTCATTGCTCTAAGGTATGAGAAAAGACTTATCATGTGACTATTCTTCCAAGTTTGGTACAATTTGAATAGAGTACAGGGAACACGATGAGGACGCAGAGGCCAGAGCAGTGGGAGGAGAAGGGAAGCTATCACAGAGTTGATAACAACTCTGCTGGGGACGAGACAGTAACAGCACTCCCATCCGATGGGACCCATTCCTGGAATAATGGGGATGTTGACGTGCAGACACATACCGGACTACAAAACCGTTATAGTGCCCCCGCCACAGGGTCACAGACAGGAAGATTTTATTTTCTACATAGTTTTTTAAAGGGGTTGTCCAGGATTTACAGTTATGGCGAATATTGATATCCAGTTGGCACATATATACCGTGCCAAGCAAAAGGGGAACAACGTTTGAAACGTCTGAGTTTCAGGATCCTATCTCACCGTCCCTATACAGCTTTGATTGTGAGACTACAATCTTTTTATAGACAAGCATCTTGCCCATATGCATACATAAATTTGACTGCCAACGATTTAGAATATGCTTAGCATGCAGATCTTGTCATGTATCGCATGTTTCAATCTTTTTCTTACAACCTCTTCTCACATTCCCTCATAGCTTATGTGTTATAAGTTGATTCCTGTTGAACTATAGGCAGAGCATCGTTTGAAAAAAAAAATATCCTAAGAAAAAACATCAACCAGCTCATCGGACAGCTGTATCTAGGCAAGATAAATTGCAAAATGCAAAATCCCAAAGGCAAGGCATGGGACTCCAGCCAAAATACCGGAGCAACAAGTGCGTTACTCCTCCACAAGGTCTTTCAGTTCTGGAGCTAAAACACTGCTTCATATAGCGATATAACAGAAGTCCGTTACAAACGGTGTGTAATAGATTCATTTAACCCTTATCCACCTGGCCTTTTTTTGGGGGGGGGGGTTTCATTTCTATTTTTCACTCCCCACCCTTCAAAAACTCTATAACTTATTTATTTTCACACGTAAGAGCGTGTGACAGATTGTTTTAGTGTAACAATTACACTTCATAGAGATGGTATGATTATTCCATGCAGTGTACTGGGAGGAAGCGGGAAAAAGACAAATTTCCAAATGCAGTGTGGGAAAATGGTTTATTTTGTTAAAAACCGCATTTGCGCGTTTTCTGTGGGCTTGGACTTTTATGGCATTCGCTGGAGCACCAATGACATGACTACTGTATTCTTGCGGTAACGATTATGGCGGAGACCAAATGTGTATAGGTGTTATAATGTTTTCATACATTCACAAATGAAAACTTGTTTTTTTTTTTTATTTTTGCATCTTCTGGCGCCAATAGCTTTTCACATACTTCTGTTTACGGAGCTTTAGGTGGTGTCATTTTTTGCGGCTTTTGAGGACGTTTTCATTGCTACCATTTTTAGGAAAGTACAACCTTTTGATCACCTTTTAGTGATTTTTTTTTATATTTTTCAAAATGGCAAAAAAGTGCCATTTACGACTTTGGGCGCTATTATTACGGGGTTAAACACAGTGGAAAAATTTTTATTATATTTTGATAGATCGGGCATTTTCGTACGTGAGGATACCTAATATGTTTATGATTTTTACTGTTTATTTATATTAATATTAGTTCTAGAGAAAGGGGGGTGATTTGTATTTTTTTTTTTTTTTAACTTTTACTATTTTTCAGACTCCCTAGGGTACTTTAACCCTAGGTTGTCTGATAGATCCTATCATATACTGCCATACTACGGTATTGCAGTATATGAGGATTTAGCACATTGTAATGAAAGGGTTAAAACGAGCCCATCATTGCGACGGGGAGCAACGATCCTCGGAAAGATGGCGGCCATCTTTTTTAAGCCGCTGTGATCGGTGCTAGCGCCAATTGCGGATGTTACCGGCAATATGCAGCAAAGACTTACCGGCTATGCAGAGGGCTCAGAAGCTTCGACTTCAATATGGTCATAAGAAGTGTCAGCAAGTGTCGAGTAGATACTTCAACCACTATCGAAAAAGAACTCAATACTGAGCTCTATGTGGCTATACTACAAAGAGTTACTTCATACACTTGAGTATTATGGTATGAAATAGATGTCCCGCAGGACAAAGGCCCGTAGAATACTTCGAGTGTTGAAAGCCAAAGGTCGATTTACAAAATACTATGGGGTATATTTATCTTGTGCCGGCGCATGATAAAGCCCGGTCTCCGGCCTCCATGGCGGATGCATCATGATGCTTAAACCTCATCATGTATCCGCCGAAGGTGTTGCTTTGGTGGCAAAACTACGCCAGATCAAACACAGCGTTATTTTGAGTACAAACCTGTGAATATTGATTGTCCCACTCTGACTAGAAGGTGATCACATGACTAGAAGGTGCCACAGTCACCAAAATAATCACAATTTCTTACATTGCACAAGAAATTGCAGTTATTTCATTGCTTCTATACAAGAAAGTGGTGTAGAACCACCAATAAATCTTCCCCATATACAGTTACCTACAAGATACGGTGTTTAGGTTTGTTCTTAAAGGAAACCTACCACTTGAAGTGGCAGGTATAAGAAGAACATACCGAGCACCAGCTCAGGGTGAGCTGGTGCCGGAGCTTATTTTTGTTAGTGTTTGAAACCGCGGTATCGAGTGGGGGGTGGGGGAGGGATATCTGTTACCGGGGCTGTGCTCCTGATCGGTGTACGATCGTGCACACAGCCAGTAACAGGATCGTGCTATCTATGTGACAGCCCAATCGTGTACTGTGACAGGGGACTGATAATAATCGGCCCCCTATCACAGCAGCCCCTTGTATACAGTGAGAGGCTGCAGGGAAGGTGCTGTGCATCCTCTCTGCATGTCTCTGTATACAGATCACTGATGACAGTGATCCAATGGGCTCTTACCATTAGATCATTGTTATCTGTGATCTATATTTGAGTATATTATATGTTCCATTTCTAAATGTGCCCCTGTAAAAAATAAAAAAAAAAGTTATGTTCCCAAACTCCAGAAAATAAATTAAATAAAAATTCAGCAGCATCAGCCCTGGACTGGTCTGGGGGCCGCCATCAGCCATAGTCCGCTCTGTAGACAATAAGGCTGCATTCACACAAACGTATGCCCGCCAGGCCGTAGCCGTGCAGACATGCGTTTAGTGCCATGGAGAGGAGGAAGGGGTGACCCCTTCCCTCTCCATTGAAATGAATTGGGTAATGTCCTTTTCCCGTGTACGGAGCAGTATCGCTCCGTGCGGCCATTGCCTTCTACTGGGGACCTAACATACGTCCCCCATTTGGTGTGAATGTAGCCTAAGAGCGATGCTACACATGGCATTTTTGGTCCGTTTTTAGTCAGTTTTTCCCAATTATCTTAATAGAAAAACAGGTTGTAAGCAGCCAAATGCATGGTAAACGGACTGAAAACGGAGGTTTAAAAACGGACATAAAACGCTATGTGTGACATCACCCAAGGGTGAGGTTATTACATACATTTTCAAACACATCACAACAGATCTGAGAAGAGATTTGCCTAATTGCATTGGCCTATCCCGTGGATATGGCCTAACTTGAATTTGTGGGAAAACCCTTTTAAGCACAGAAAACAGGAGCTGTAACTTTTTCCTTGTATTAATAGACGTCTCTTAACACTATATATACGCCTAGGAGTTATATACTTATTAATGAAAATTTTGTACTTCTCCTCGGTTAAAAATACTCCTCAAAAATTGTGAGAGGAGTATTATTACCCTTCTGGAAAAATGTTAGTGCGCATACTTCTTTTGATGACGTTTTCATTGCTTTCATTTTTAGGACTGTGACCTTTTGATCACTTATTGATTTTTTTTAATATTTTTCAAAATGGCAAAAAAGTGCCATTTTCGACTTTGGACTCTGTTTTCCGTTACGGAGTTAAAAGAAGTGAAAACCAGTTATTATATTTTGATAGATCAAGCATTTTCGGATGTGGTGATACCCACTGTGTTTATGTGATTTTTACTGTTTATTCATATTTATATCAGTTATAGGGAAAGGGGGTGATATGAATTTTTGGGGGTTTTTTATTATAATTTTTTTATGCGGTCTTTCCTCTAGCGGGAGACCCCGCTCTGCACACTACTCCTAGCGCTGCAGCAGTCATAGCACTGCGCCTCTCCTCTATGTCCTCTCCTATACCTAGCAATCCGTGCCTGATGAAGGTCTGAATTAAGACCGAAACGTTGCATAAATTGTTATTGGCTTGCTGTTCTTGATCACATTGGAACTAAAAATAAAATAGGAATTCCTGATCTCACAAAATATAAGGAGTGCCAAGTTTTTCTTCATTTGACTTCAATATGGTCATAAGAAGTGTTGGCAAGTGTCGCATTTGCAAAAAAAAAATACAAAAAGTGGACAGTAGAAAAGGCTCCAGTGGGTGCACATGGGTCTTGAAGAGTTGTTTCACAGCCAAAAGCGGTAGATACTTTAACCACTATGGAAAAATAACTCAATACTGAGCTTTATGCGGCTATACTACAAAGAGTTACTTCATACACTTGAATATTTGGTATGAAATGGATGTCCAGTAGGACAAAGGCCCGTAAATTACTTTGAATGTTAATTTACAAAATACTATGGGGTATATTTATGTTGTGCCGGCGCATGATAAAGCCCGGTCTCCGGCCTCCATGGCGGATGCATCACAAGGCTTCAACCTCATCATGTATCCGCCGATAGTATTGCTTTGGTGGAAAAACTATTTTCAGATCAAACATAGTGTTATTTTGAGTACAAACCTGTGAATATTGATAGTCCCACTCTGAGGGCGGCTACACCCCCTCCATAGCCACATGACTAGAAGGTGGCATAGTCGCCAAAATAATCACAATTTCTTACAGTGCACAAGAAATTGCAGTTATTTCATTGCTTCTATACCAGAAAGTGGCGTAGAACCACCAATTAATCTCCCCCATATACAGGCAGTCCCCGAGTTACGTTGTGTAGGTTTGTTCTTAAGTTGAGTTTGTATGCCGAAATTGTATATTTTATCATTGTAACCAGAGCCAAATTTTTTTTGGTCCTTGTGACAACTACATTTTAAAAATGTTGGATTGTCATAAGAACCAGGATTAACAATAAAGCTTCATTGCAGACACCGTTAATAACCTATAAAGCTCTTTATTGTGGTCTAAGGCTGAAGTACACTAAATTACCAACATCCTGAGGTCCGTTTGTAACTAGGAGTCGAGTGTTCTAAAGTAGGGGGGCGCCTGTTTATATTAAAAAATGTTAAGTTGATTTTGTGGATCAAAACAGTAACAATACAGTCATGTGACAAGAATCGGCATGAGCATAGGCTAAACAGTTTCAAGTGAAAATTATGTCTACGATAGGGGGAAGGATTTACTTTAAAATAAAGGTAGTCTCACGTTCACACTTGTATTGGATGGTGAGATGAAAATACTGTTACCCATTTGATCATTAGTGAAGGAGTGAAAGAGCCATGGATCATGTGATCAATGTGGCCAATTAGTAACCTCAGGGTGGGTCTTGTTCCTGTGATTGGTGCAGTAACACAGGGGTACTGCAGAGTACATTTACCAAGGGTCCACGGAATGCATTTCCATCGCGTTTCCCGAATTTTTACATTTTGCGCCGCATTTAACTGGGGTTTTTGGCGCATCGGCGCCGGCTCTCACACGACACAGATCGGGGGCGGGCCAACGGACGATCTGACGGATTCGGACAAAGCTCAGGATTTAACATCTCAAATTGTGTCGCATGACATGCACTCACATGTCGGACCTCAGCGGGGAAGCGACACATGCAGGATCTCGGGCGCACGAAATTGATGCATCGTGCCGGACTTCACCTTCGTTGGACCTTCCTGAACGAGGAATGCAACAGGACCGGGTAAGGAAATGTGCCCCAGTATGGCCACTGCACAGAACAGGGGTGTACTCCTGCCTCTAGTGGCAGGTGCAACTGATTCATGTTGGGAGGAGGTAAAGGGGTTGGTCTACCCTGAAAATAATGACCAAAGTTATAGATGGGTCATCAATATACACAAAGTAGACAACCCCTTTGAGGAGATAATCCCTTTAATGATTACCGTTTCATCTACAAACAACTTGTGAAATTTGTCTGACCATCTTGTTTAACAAACGCTATATCTGGCAAGGCTAAAAGGTTTCTGCTTCTATTAAGCCAAAAGATGGGGATTAAGCTATTTTCTACACCCCGGTCATGCATTTCCCTTCATACCTCATAAGCCTGATGTGTGCTTTGCAGAAATGGAAAGTGCCTATTAATCACCATCAAGTTATGCATGCTAAGGAACTCGCCGGGACTGGGAGAAAATGGAATGTTCCCGCATACATTCTAAGGTTTAAAATAAATAAATAAATAATAAGAAATCCACAATTGTTTCATGGCTAAACAAAAGCAGAAAAAAAAAGCTATCACATGACGTATATTAGGATTTAGGCGCTTATTAGGATTTCTTTTTTTCTATTCTTATTCTTGCAAGCAAGCTGCAGTCTGGATTAAATAACCTATACTTTACCAAATTGAGCATGAAATGTATTTCATTGTGTAATCAAGCTTTATTCGGAAACACAGGATTCCACGACGAACACAAACCCAGCTTTTATTCTGGGATCCTGCGGTAAAACACAGGGCAAAGAGAGAGACGAGAAAATAATGTACAGCAAATATAGACTCTTATGTCAAGTGCCAAGTATACTTAAAGGGAACCTGTCACCAGAAATGTAACTTTTATCTGGTGACAGGTTCCAATAGCCTGTGCTATGCAGATTTTCACAATGTCTTTTTCAGCATAAAGAATCATTTCAGTAGTTTATATAAATATGATTTATATTATCTGGCTTCCTACCAGCAGCTTCTACACACCATCCTCCTCCCTGCCATACCAGCAGCAAGGAAGCTGGAGGAGAGTGGAGGAGAGGAGCCTGACACAGGCACACACAGATTGCAGCTGCTTCCCCCTCGGGACTCAACACGCGCTGCTGGCAGGGAGCCAGGTATGGGCAGCACGGTGGCTTAGTGGTTAGCATTAAGCTCAAGTGCCAGGGTCAACATCTGCAAAGAGTTTGTATGTTCTCTCCGTGTTTACATGGGTTTCCTCCGAGTCCTCCGGTTTCCTCTCCCATTCCAAAACATACTGGTAGGTTGATGAGATTGTGAGCCCCATTGGGGACAGGGACTGATTTGGCAAAGCTCTGTGCAGTGCTGCGTAATCTGTGTGCGCTATATAAATAAAGTATTATTATTATTTTTATGTATAATACATAATTCTAAGCTACTGAAATGATTCAGAATGCTGACAAAGGACATTTTAAAATGAGCATAGCAGGGGCTATTGGAACATATCACCAGCTAAAAATTACACTCTTGGTGTTCCCTTTAAAATTTGTGAAAGGCCATAAAAAAAACAAAAACAAAACACACTACATAAATAAACAGACTACATTTCAAGACATAGGACTCAACTTTTAAATAACACTATTGAGCATTAAAGGCTTCCCTAGTCCCTCTAGTTTTACAGGCTGTTACACTGTCACACCCTCCATCCGTGCTCCCTGTGAGCAGGTAGTGCTCACTGCACAAGTGCTGAGGAAGCAGAGGGAAGGGTTAGACAGCGTATTGCCCGTACAGCCAGATCACAGAGGCGCTAGCGTAGCCTCTCTGGCTCATTAGCATAATTTTAAAGGTAACTTTTAGAAGGAAGGATCTATGGATAACAAATATAAGAAGATTACCACAGTCACGGTGCCTGGATCAATGGGTTAGTGCCCCTGGTTTATCATGGTGGATTTTGCTGGTAGATTTCCTTTAAAAGCACAGTGAAAGAAGCCATCTCAGCCCGTTTGTCGTTGGCGTGTGAGATCCACTCACACACTATTGACAGTACAAGATACTGTCTGATCCATACACTCTATAAATAGGGGCATCATATATGGGGCAGTACAAGACATATATGGGGAAGTATGAGACCATAGAAAAGCATTTGTCAATCTGCTATCCATTGGCTGTCACATTCTGTGTTGCAGTAATCATTTACATATGTGCCTGAGACATAACTGCACGCTGAGTGCTGCAGCAATATGTTTTTTTCTTTCTGGATGAGTTTTTTTTATATTCTTTACTTTTTCTTTTCTCCATGAGTGTAACCACTAAATGTCTTTTCAGGGGGCGTATATATAATTTATGTCATAGGAAGCCGTTCAGAGCAGCTGCTGGCACCAGAAAACAACTGGCAGACACCATGTCTGTGGGCATCTTGTCATGTTTGTTTTCTCTGCGATGCTACATAACAATGCGACTTCGCCTCCAGCAAACAGCTGATCGTGGGAGGTCCTGGCAAGACCCCCGGAGCTAATACATTACACTACTGACAACTATTTAGAAATGCTAATGGCCACAGGTTTTTGTTTTTTTTGTTATGCAAAAACACCAAAAGTAGTTTAAACAACAACAACCAGGGGCTACATAGTTATGCAAATTGCACTTTATCGGAATCCATTTTACTCATTGTAAATGGTAAGCAGAAGGCAAAAAATCTGACAAGCATCAAATGACCCCCATCAGACGCGCCGGCTCCTGGTAAATATGATGGCCGCATACACCGTCACCTCTATTCCGCTGCTCCACAACGAGATGATTGTGTGTGCACGTGGCGTATGTTACGCTATAATAGCTGTCATTTTACTCCATGGATGCTTCAGAATAATTGGGATGTCTAGCACAATATAAAAAGGGACGTCACCACATGAAAATGCAGAGTACCAGGCTCCATGTCTGAACAGTCCATGAAACTCCACCACGCTGTGACTGCGACAATGGCGGATACTGGTGCATCAAGTCACTTAGGGAGAGGTCATCCTCATCAGAGATGAGAAGCTGCTCCCCAGGAAAGGCCATCCTCATGAGATGAGAGGCTGCCTCCTAGGAGAAGCCACCCACTGGAGAGGCCACCCTCATGAGAAGCCACTACATGAAAAGGCCGCCCCCCTTGGAGAGGCCACCCCCTGACAAGGCCATCCTCATGAGAGATGAGAGGCCACCCCCTGGAAATTCCACCCCCTGGAGAGGACACCTTCATGAGAAGCCGCCCCCCAAAAAAAGGCCGCCCCCCTGGACCCTGTTGAGGCCATACTCATCAGAGATGGGAAGCTACCCCCACAAAGAAAGTATTTTTGTCTCCTGAGGTACTCCCAACCCTGCTGAATACTTTACACTTTATCTGGACAGCCGGCTCGGCTCATAAACACACACACTTAACAAAGCAGGTATATTTATTAAAGCTAGATGGAGGGAAAATGTTTGACAAGCGTAAGCTAATTTTCGGGAAAGACCCTTCCTAACCTTTTTAAGAGTTTGACATATTTTTAAGTTTAAGTCATACGAAAAAAAAAGGAAAAATATATTTGGTACCAATTAAAAATTCCCCATTGGTCACACACAAGGATAACACACACATCTCTGCCACATCTATACACATACACCTTTGAATATATGTAGCAGACCTGAGTGAATGTAGCCACTCACACTGCCCGGCAACATCCATTCAATCTCTCAACTCACACACCTCTTCTTCAAACCACGTTCCAGCTTCTTCTCAGTCTTTTCTGGCCCCATCAATGGCAGCATGAAATGGTTACAGGATATTGCAACAATGCTGGCCACACCTCTGCTTTCTCAGAGATTGGGTGAAATGCTTTGTAAGCGCTTCCCCTGATCTCCATGACATTACTCTCTGCCAGACCCTCCTAACCTTTAGGCTATAGAGACTTTTTTTTCTAGCTCAAAAGTTTATCTTATAGACAATACAATAAATAAATTAAAAAATCTGAATCCAGACCTTACTGAAGAAGAAAATAAACTTCAATAACTTAGAGACAAGCCCTTTAAAGGGATTCTGTCACCAGAAATGTGATTTCTAGCTGTTGACAGGTTCCAATAGCCTATGCTTTGCCAATTTAAAAAATGCATTTTTCTGCATTCTGAATAGTTTGTAAGTTTTAATTTACATTACCTGGCTCCCTGCCAGCCGCATCTGGTGAGTCCCGGAGGTGAGGGCGGGTCACCTCCCTCCCCACTTCCTGTCATGTGCATTGATCTAGCAGGGGAGGTGTGGAGGAGAGTAAGAATGGATGAGGAGACACAGGCTACAGCTGCCACCCCTTCAGGACTCACCACATGCTGCTGGCAGGGAGCCAGGTAAGGTAAATGTAAATATAAACTAAAGAAACAATTCAGAATGCTGACAAAATAATTATTTAAATCAGCATAGCAAAGGCTCCTGGAACCTGTCATCAGCTTAAAAAAAAAAATCACATTCCTGGTGATAGGTTTGCTTTAAAGGACAGTTTTCATTGTCTCTTCTGTGACAACTTGAGGGGATTGTTTCTTTAAAATCAGAATTGATCAAATTTATTTGTTCATCTTTACATGGCAACCTTTGGTGTTCTTGTTGCTTTTAGCGTCCTCCTCCTCACCTTCAATTTGTTTACTATTTTCTGTATATTGAAAACTACTTCTATTATAGGAATCCACCGAGCATTCCCCAAGGGGAAAGTCAACACCTTGTCAGAGGGTTTTAGGGTCAACAAGTGGCAGTCCCTTATCAGCCAAATGTCCCATTAGTTGTGAATCTGTAAGTCGTCTAAAATCTCAATGCCATGGCCAGCTGAACAGTGACACTAAACAGGTCGTATCATATTGTGTGGAGATCTAGGACAAGATGTCTTTCTTTTACTAGTTCTGTAATGAGCAGAAGTTCAGATACTGGAAGTTCTGGAACCAAGACAATGCAGAGTGGAGTCAATAAATAATGTGAACATGAATAACGTTATCAGCAAAATGTACTGCAGTATGCACCAAGGCATTATAAGTACCATTAGTACGTCCACACTGCAGTATTCTGCTAAATACTCTGCTTTCTAGAGATACTAGAAAGAGAAAACAATAGAAAAATATGCAAGTGCCCCATGGGCATGGCTAGGAGATCTGGATCTGAACCTATATCTTCCACTTAACCTTACTGTCCTAGGAAAAAGATGGTGCAGCGGGCCCACAGTGCACAGAAAAATTAACTTTCTAAATGTAGATTTCTTCACCCAAATATTTACTCAAAATATGCTTAAGCTTCATGCGACTTTACATACAAAACAATAAATACCATTATACCACAGAACAATGCTCATATTTTGACTCTCACCTTTTTGTTATGACTTTTATATGCTCTGAAGCTACTTGTCAGAGATCTTCCTCAGCAACAGCTAAGTGGGGGGGGGGGGGATATTAACCTCTTCCTGTCTTTACCAGAGTTGAGTTCATTACAAGATGCCAATAGTTCCATTATGCTTTGTGTTCTCTCATGAAATAACTTAGCAGCAAATCCAACGAAATTTCAAGAAGTAAATATACTGAGCTCAGCATAATGTATACATACAGCAGGGAATTTATAAAAACTGGTGTTTTAAATGCCCGTCTTAAAATCCCCCTTCCTGCTCTTGTTCACACATATCTACTAATACCTAATATCTTATACCAGATTCACCTGGAGAAGTCTTATGGTATAATCTTTGACTATAGTAAATCCGGTGGGCGGAAGTTCATGCCCCTTCCCACCCCACCACGAAACACCCAAAGTGACGTGTAGGTTGGAGAAGCCAGGAAACTGGTAAAGAGTTAGAGATTTAAGTGCCTTCTCCGGCACAAAACTGGCGAAGAAGTCAAAATGAATTTCCCTCAAAGGATCTATAAAGTGATTATCCTAGCAGCTTTCATCACATGGAGGAACATGGAGCATGGAACAAGTAGCAGAAACCATCGGTGGAATAGTTCCATGCAGTATATGGTGTGCGCTGTGTGAACACCAGGGTTTACAGCATACCTGCTGTGAAGATAGTGTCTGGAGAGCAGGTGCTGGGGGGAGGAAACTATAGAAGAGTGCGGAATCTATGACAATGCTAAATGTGCAAAGAGAGAGACAAAGATAGCTCTCTCTATCACAGACTGGGCTGAAGGGACTAATAGGTAAGAGGGGAGCCTTTCTACCTCACTATTCATCCACAAAGCTGCACAGACACAAGTCTTTTCTGCTAGTTACACAGAGTAGCATCACATGACTTCCCACTCCAGAGTGAGCAGGGAGCAGTTGGAATCAGGATACAGCGCAGACAGGGAAATGCTCAACTATAGAGGGCAATGAAGAAACCGCTGAACAATGAGAAGTTAAGTTAAAGGCAAAGTTCACAAGCTATTGATTTGTCAAAAAAGATTTAAACCTTGAGCTTTAAGAGGTTTTCATGGCTGAGAAGATAATAGCCCTGTTCCCTTTAAGAATTTGCTGTTTTACAAATCCTTCAATAATTATGATTTGCTTTTAATCTCAAATGGCCGTGTGCTGGGTATTACAGACCAAGCCTGAGACTCAATACACGCCTCTACTAATTCCAATATTCATTGTGCATAGATTTTAGGCACAGTACAAAAGCACATCCCAAAAATACATGCAAAACAGCGATGCTTTATAAAAGGTTTATTTAACTTCATGCTGATTGGCATCCAACAACAACCGGCTGAAGGCACCAGTATTTAGAGACTGCTAAAATTTAGAAAAAAAAAAACATAACAAAAACAAAATCTCACTGCAACAGTGGAGTATGAAGAAAACACCTAGGATCTGACGGATTGAGATACAGAATTAATTAATTAGCTTTAAAGGCACAGAGCGCCGCCAGTGTATATAAAGCAGAAGTGTGATGACTGCCAACGAAAAGTAGTGTCTGCCTTTTGGGCCAAGCCGTATAATCGACATGTTTACAGCCAAATATTGGAAAGCAAATTTTTGTATACAAGAGTCCAGAATACTGTGTACAAAGTCCAGAATATCGCCAGGAACCATCTCGGATCCCGCTGTAAATTCAATTATAACCCTATTGATCTGGTAAATACGGGAGTAGTTGTGAACACCATAAATCTACAGCATACAGCACACTGATAAGCCGCCACGCTACCTACAAAAGCATAAAATATAGCAAAGTAGGTTCCCCATACAGAAAGAGAGAAAAAAAAATAAAAATCAACCCGCCTAATGCATTTGGAGAACAGAAAAGGTGGCAGCAACCTCAGAATCGGCTCCAAAAATGCTTCCATTAAATAGTTGAGGTTTAATTATTGTATAGAAAAAGAGATCCCAGCGACTCCAGCTTTAATGATATTGTACTGAAGCTTTTATACAGCGACAGCCCCCAGCCCCAAGTGCAAATTCTAAATCAGAAATTTGATTGAAGAAGATTATAGCTATGCCGTTCCAGCTAGTTCAACCGGTTTTTGTAGACAAATACTATAACATTACACACGTTGCAGTATGTTTAGTATGCTTTTTTTTTTTTACTCAAATTTTACATCAGATCAACAGATAGTACTGCAGATCATTGCCCCGCAGACGCAGATGGGCTTTCATGCCCTTTACTCACTATGCAGCTTAGCAATCCACACCCAAATTGTATGTGCTGCCTTTGAATTTAAAGGGGGTTTCCCATTTCAGCAAATTAATGTTATTGTTTGTATTATAAAAATGTATGCAATTTTCCAATATAGTTTCTGTATCAATTTAGCACCGTTTTCTAGATCTCTGCTTACTGTCCTTCTATAGAAAGCTTCTGTGTTTACTTCCAGTGGAGAGAAATCTGACCATGGTCACACAGGTGCACGGCTCATTATATCACACAGATCTGATTACCCTCTATGATATAACGAGCTGTGCACCTGTGTAACCATGGTCAGATTTCTCTCCACTGGAAGTAAACACAGAAGCAGTTTTACTCAATACAGGCGGTCCCCTACTTAAGAACACTCGACTTACATACGACCCCTAGTTACAAACGGACCTCTGGATTTTGGTAATTTATTCTACTCCTAGAGTCCTAGACTACAATGATCAGCTGTAACAGTTATCACAGGCGTCTGTAATGAAGCTTTATTGTTAATCCCGATTCTTATGACAACCCAACATTTTTAAAATTCAATTGTCACGGAGATCAAAAAAGTTCTGGCTGGGATTACAATGATAAAATATACAGTTCCAACTTACATACAAATTCAACTTAAGAACAAACCTACAGACCCTATCTTGTATGTAACCCGGGGACTGCCTGTAGTCTACTTTCCATAAGAATTTCTATGCTGACCGTGGCTTTTGCTTTCTTTGACAATAACCTTTATCCCATGAGTTATAATATTAGTTACAGAAGGTCTTATCCCACTCACTCAGAAGACAATGGGTTGGGACAATCTTGGCACCGTACAGCTCTGAAACCTGTAGAAAGATAGGACATGTCTTATCTTTCTCCGGAATATGGCACAGTGTGCCATATATTCTTATGAAGAGGGGCGGGAGTGAACGGCATTCTCCCCCTCCTCCTCTCTCCCAACACTGCCATGTGCCCGCCGTGCTATGATACAGCGGGCAATGGCAGTGTGAATATAGCCTTGGATTCCAGGACTGGTGAGGGACTTGCTACTACTAATAGTCAGCTCAGGAATAGGTGACAGAACGCACCAACAACAACCTTGGAGTTGAAGTACAAATTTTGGAAATGGTATTTAATAAAGACCATAATAAATAAACGTTTTGTATGAATAATGGAGGGAAATCACTGACGCGCATTTTTAACAGGGAATGGAGAGGACCAAAAGGAAGAAAGGAACGAGTAAATCTCAATAACGTGCTTATTATACCAGAAAAAACATAAAAAGAAAAAAGAAGCTGGAGGCGGAGTACAGACACAGCTTCTACATCCATGTTCTTAGCTGCAAAGAAATGAAGGTGCCAAAAGTGTCACCCCTAAAGCTTATGATGAAAACATCTCCGAGCAAAAAGTCTCCTTTTGTGCATGTATTTTTCAGCTCCACTTTGTCCATCTATCCCAAATTATTGTGGCGGTGGGTGTTTATTTCTTGTGGTTTGTCAAACTGCACTAAGCCATTTGTATTTTTATATTGTTACTGAAAAATTCAGCCGCCCACATAACTACTTTTAGGGGTGGAAGGGGGGAGGTAACGGCTGCACGTTTGGCTCCAACAGAAATGCAAGATATTTTGGGAAACCATACTGGTGAAAGTCAGAAATTGCATAAATGACTATTTACATATATATTTCTATAACTTTCAACTGGTACAAACCATACCTGTTTTTCTTTAAACTAAAAAAAAAAAAAAAAAAATTTCCTGCTTAACAGAGCAGAAGCCTTTAAGTTTAATGTAGCTAGAGGGCTGCCTGGTGAAGAAGAGCCATATCGATGGAGATCCCTTCAGCTCCCTCCTTTTGCAATCCAGCACCAGGCATGTGCATCGTGGAGTCTACATCTATTTGATGATATTGTGTACACCATCTCCATGTCTGTAGGGTTTTTTTTCTGGTACTATGTTTAAGGTTTTAATTGATTTAAGGGCTATTCTCACACTAAAACGTATCCTCGTCTGGCCATAGCTGGGTGAGTATACGGCAGCGTGCTAGAGAGGAGGAGGGTAAGCAATGCTCACCGATCCCCTCTCCATAGCGATGCATGGAAAAGCTAATAGCACGGGCTTCAGACGCTACTAATTGGATATTAAACTTAGGTTAGGTGTTCAGAATCAAAATACTGGAAAAAAAAAAGTATGGGAGATATTGACCATGGCAGAAACCAACAAAAAAACCATCTGGTCTCTGCCGCATCTTTCTTACACTAAGGCCACTTGATTGTGCCACCCTGTAAAACCACGCTGGGTCTGTAGTTTTGCGGAAAAACTTAATAGTTCGTAGGTTTTTAGAAAGTGCGCAGCCACAGAGAAGGAACACCGCGTACCAGCCCACTCAAACGGTGTTCGTGCTACTCCATGACCACATGGCAGGACGTTAGCGTAGCCACAAATATAATGGCATAGAAGCACTGATAAATCTCCCCCTTTGTCCTACAGCAGTGGCTCCGAGTTTAACCCTCGCAGTGTGTCACCTGCCTCTACAGCAGTGGCTCCGAGTTTAACCCTCGCAGTGTGTCACCTGCCTGCAGAGTAGTTAATGTAGTGAGCTGTAGGGTTTCTAACATTTTGCGTCTGTAATTTGGGTTAGAATATGGAACATCATGGAGACCGGCCAAGTTACTGCCATTACTTCTCTTTTTTTGAGGCGGTTATTGCACAAATCGTTTTATTAAGGCAAAAAGAATTTACACCAGTAGAAAAAGGTACCTGCGCTTTAGTTCTCCCGTATGATCTGACACTAGGGTAGGTGTGCAAAAACACATGAGATATAATACAAGAGATCAGCACAGAATAAGCGGAGGGCTCATGTTCATGAAAAATTGGACACATTTGGTCTCATTTTTGCCACCTTTGTGTTTAGTTTGTTGAATTGGATGTGGCTAAAAAAACTTTCAGGTTTGATCATTATCAAACCCGATCATCCAAACGAGGGACCCCCACCAACTAACAGAACAGGTCCCCCACCGATCCAGAAAAACAGCCCCCCCCCCCGATCCAGAAAACAGGCCTTTCTCCCCCCCACGATCCAGAAAACAGGTCCCCCCGTCCCCCGTCCCCCGATCCAGGAACAGGTCCGTCGATCCACGAACGAACAGGTCCGTCCGCCCCCCCCCACCCAGAGAACAGGTCCCCCGCCCCCCCCGATCCAGAGAAACAGGTTCCCCCCCCATGCGAGAACAGGTCCCCCCCGATCCAAGAGAAACAGGTCCCCCCCCCCCCGATCCAGAGAACAGGTCCCCCCCCCCCGATCCAGAGAACGGTACCCCCCCCCCCCGATCCAGGAAAAAAGGTTCCCCCCCCCCCCCGATCCAGGAACAGGATTTTTCGTTATCCACTCAAACTTGGTGAAGCCCCTTCTTTAAAGCATGCTCAGCTTTCTATCAAATTTTGCAGATAGTCTCAGTGTGTACATGTAGTTACAACCGACAAGAAAAGACACAGGCGCTTCATGGTGGAATAAAAGTGGTTCAAGATTAGGAAGAAAAAGGACCCATTACGTGCAAGCCGAAGGTCGATGCTACATAGACAACAAAAATTGTTTTTTATATAGAAAATATAACTAAAAGAATATAAAAGGAACAACGCGCTCCACGCCTTCTACCGGTCGTTTCGTCACCCGGTTGTTAATAAATAGATAGATAATGTCAAAATGTGACTGCTGGAAGGGGGGGAGCTGGCCGTCTGGATACTGCATGGAAGGGGGGGAGTGGCCGTCTGGATACGCATGGAAGGGGGGGAGGCTGGCCGTTGGATACTGCATGGAAGGGGGGGGAGTGGCCGTCTGGATACTGCATGGAAGGGGGGGAAGCTGGCCGTCTGATACGCATGGAAGGGGGGGGGCTGGCCGTCTGGAACTGCATGGAAGGGGGGGGAGCTGGCCGTCTGGATAGGCATGGAAGGGGGGGGAGCTGGCCGTTGGATATGCAGGAAGGGGGGGGGGAGGCTGTCGTCTGGATACTGCATGGAAGGGGGGGGGGGGGAGCGGCGTCTGGATACTGCCTGGAGGGGGGGGGAGCTGGCCGTCTGGATATGCATGGAAGGGGGGGGGAGGGGCCGTCTGGATACTGCATGGAAGGGGGGGGAGCTGGCCGTTGGATTACGGCATGAAGGGGGGGAGCTGGCCGTCTGGATACGCATGGAAGGGGGGGAGGCTGGCCGTCTGGATACTGCATGGGGGGGGAGCTGGCGTCTGGATAATGCATGGAGGGGGGGGGCTGGCGTCTGGATACTGCATGGAGGGGGGGGGCTGGCCGTCTGGAACTGCATGGGGGGGGGCTGGCCCGTCTGGATACTGCATGGAGGGGGGGGGAGGCGTCTGGATACTGCATGGCCTCGCAACAAGACCTACGGCGCCACGAAGCAGAACGAGATGAATTTACACCAGTCAGAAAGAGTACCTGCGCTTTAGTTCTCCCGTATGATATGACACCAGAGGTTAGGTGTGCAAAAACACATGATGATATAATACTAGAAGATCCGCACAGTATAAGCGGAGGGCTCATGCTTCATCAACAATTTGGCACATTTGGTCTCATTTTTGCCACCTTTGTGTTTAGTTTGTTGAATTGGATGTGGCTAAAATACTTCAGGTTTGATCATTATTAAACCTGATCATCCAACTGCAGGGACCCCCACCGATCCACAGAACAGGTTCCCCCACCGATCCACAGAACAGGCCCCCCCCCCCCCCCCCCCACAACACGCCCCCCCACCCCCCCCCCCCCACCCCCCCCCCCCCACCCCCCCCCCCCCGATTTCCATCATGCAGCATGCGGCGGCGAGATCCACAATCCGATCGCGTGCGCCATAATCCCAGGGCAATCAGGTACAATAGGCGCAATCGGAAATATTGGAGGAACCACGTCGGGAAAACGCGAATCGAGGCCCTTAGTAAATGACCCCCATTGTATTTTAGACTGGCAGACTACTACCCTGTGGGTTCTCCTACTCTGATTATAAGGATGAGAGCGTAGTTGTGATGCCAGTACTGTAGCGGAAAGCGGTGACCAATACAAACTGTGTTATCCATAGCTCACAGCACCAGAAAGGAGATGTACTTTAAGCAAAGACTTTTGCCCATGGCACAAAAAATAGAAGGAAAAATGCTTTTCCTGAAAAGAACTCTTAGCAGGAAGCAAAAGGAAACCTTTTAACCTGTCAGATTTCATAATTCAAGTGAAAATGCCTCACGGGGCACAAAAGCTCGCGGATCTTTCTTCCCTGAGTGCATGTTATTAATGCATTTTTTGAAGAGCTATGGGTTGTCATACGCGTCACATACAAACAGTGGAGTCACATTTGAGTTGTATATTTAGCCTGTGGAATCTCTGAGATAAGCCACTGAGAGACTGCTTATTCTATCTATATAATAAGTGTATGAGGAAATATTGGAAGCTGCTAATAACCCACCATGAATGTGGTGATGCAATATATATATAGATAGAGAATATATTACTATAAGTATATAACATAGATACCTATGATATATAGAGATATATATGCCGACATATATATTGTCATGATTAATTCATATTATTGCCCCTCTTAAATAATATCCAACGTATAAAAAAATGCTTCCAACACATACTCATATTCTAGTGACGGCTGATGAAATATTGCAGCATTCTTTATAAAAATGTGTCAATATAAACAAGGATTTTGTTCTTGGGGAGGACAGCGGGAGAATACATCTGACATTAAGCCATATGGCATCAGGGGGCTTTTAAATCTGACAGAGAAATGAATCTTATAAAGAAAAAAGGGGAAAAAAATTGAATACGATAAATTCAAGTCTTTCCGCTCGGAAACTCCTCATTATTGATTAAGTTAGGTGAAAAAACGAGCAGTCACGCTTGTAGCTTTTCTTCCTTTTCCGTGCTACCTCCTCTCTTTTTATTTCTAATGTGAATCGAAGTCTATGTGGAGCAGTCTGGCTAGCCCCAGTCTAACCTCCCCATCTGGAAGGGAAAACTTAAACAGACTTGGGGCTATTCCAACCCGTGCCCATCCTGTTTGGTTTTGGGTTTTTGTTTTTGCGGGCTTGAAGAAAGCATTATTTATATAAATGATGGCCATATCCTCTGCCAGCTGTGACCGCGGTTCTTGTCCCGGTTGGGGCATGTTTTTCATTTTAGCGGCCCACGAATGGAGTGACCCTCACGGACTAACACGCATGCAGACAGCTATATGTGTTTGTGCCAGATGACACTAGCACAAAGGATACACAGTGCGAGCAAAGGACCGGTGTTTCCCTTGGGCGACTGTCACAAAATTGAGAACGAGAGTAATCACAGCGTGGAATCGACAAGTCTTATGTTCATGAATCCACTTATTGATATAAAAGAAGTACATGATGCAGCTTTCCTTCTGTTGCTGCTATAGAATAGCAATCTAGTGTTTAGGTCTGCTGTATTATGCGTTTTTATTGTGACCCTATTAGGCTAGGGGAGTCTGGTAGCCATAAGTTTCAGACTCATTAATGAGTCAAGACATTGCTGAATTGCCGATCTAGAGATTTCAGGCAGTGTAAATATTATGATACTGATAGCTGTCCCCTAGGTGGCTACCCAGAGTCCACCAAATTTTTACTCTTTGTATTTAAAATCATACAAATATATAATAAAAAATATATATTTTAGATTACTGACGATAACACTGTTATGCTAATAATTTGCTCTTTCACTGGCAGACTGGATAATTTTGCCAGCCTATAGATTAAACAAAAATAAATAGTAGGTCTCCAATGCATCTCCACATGAGACCATGCCAGAGAGAAGAAGGTGAGATGAAATCCAAAAGCCCTCAGGTACTTTTTCCAATATGCCCCTCAATGATGTCCAGGGAATTTTAGGAGCTTCATAGAGGCCCTTACATGCGTTTGTACAAATGTACGAAAATATCCTCTTTTTCCGAACAGACGCCTTATTGTCATAGGCTTTTTGGAATTACAGCACCATCACAGAAAGGATGCCCAATGCCAAAATGGAAAAGACGTTATATTATTTCTGAAATAAGCCAGCAATTAGTTGTGACTTCAAATCGATATAAGCTATATAAGTATAAGGCCGATATCTCATTTATAAATTGATTGGAACATACAAGTATAAGCTATCGCATGTTACTAGGAAATAAACCTTGATTTCAAACACACCATTATTATTTATATCCCTCATTTCCCAAGATATCCCATTTGAATCTGTATGCTAATGAGGCAGTTGCTGCACCAGGTTGTGTCACAAGCACCAGGATCACGCTTTTCTGCCTGCGACCTCTATCCTTGTAGAAAGGTAGAGGTTGTCTGTTAGATCATGTTAGGACACTGGAATGAAGTAATTTAGGCAATGAGCGAATGACATGCGGTTCACCAACAGCCTCATTAACATCAAGACTAAAATGGAAATATCTCAGAAACAGAATAATGGACAGAAAAAATAATTGTATGATGGAGGATTCACAGTGTATTCTCTACACTGCGCCAGCAGATTATATGCTTAATGGAGATGGCAGACATCTTATTGAACTCACCAGTGAGGATAAAATGATGGGACATTGGGGGGGTTAGCACTGTGTCAAATTAGCCAGTTACCATGTTTCGTGTGGGCCACTGTTAACAGCAGTTGAGAGAGCATTCAAGGGGCATGGCCTGATCCAATAAAGGAACAAATGACCATTATTTTCTGATAACGCAAATGCAGAGAATGGTGCATATTACAGTTTGGTTGGAAGCATGTGTATTTATTGATTAGGGCACCTGTGGATGATGTGTTGGAGATGATATATATGTGTCTGCACTTGTACAATAGGGGTCATTTATAAGGGCCCGATTCACGGTGTCCCACCGTGTACTGAATATTCTGATTTGCGCTGGATTTTCCTGAATGCCCCGGTTTTTGCCCGCACGTGATGGATTGTGGCGCATCGGTGCTGGCCCTGCACGCAACGGAAATGGGAGGGCGGGCGTCGAACGCAACAAACCAGATGATTCGGAGAAAGTGTCATGGACACGTGCTACCTTCACCAGCAAATGGATCGCGAACGCCGGCGGACTAGGCGGACTTCAGCGCAGCAGAAGACACTGGGGACATCATAGGAAAGGCCTTAGTGAATGCCAGAAGACCCGAAATCCAACCTCAGAGAGCGACGTGGGATCACGAATGGACGGCGTAAGTAAATCTGCCCATTGTGGCCAAATCACCTACTTAGGTAGAAAATATAAAGAAATAACAGATCTATAATAAAACACTGTTAGGTTACTATGGCCTCAAAGAACAGTTGTATTGAGTAGTTCAAGTAGCGATGGGACTAAGAACATTTTCAAGTCAGACACACTTTATTGCAACATAAATGGAACAGGACCAAGGAACTGAAGCCCTCGGCAATCTCCAGGAAGCATCAGTGCCCTAGTGATAGTAAGTAAGATGGCAGTGTGTTCTGTTGGATGCAGAAGAGTTTCTTTATCTTCAATGCACTGATTTAATAAAAATAAAATTACTGTTACGGCTTAAAGTGGTGCCAAAATTATCCAAACAGACGGTTTATGATAATTATTATGAATTTGCAGTCCACAAAAATTCACAGATTGCGGCTAAATATGTTATTAGTTAAAGAGCTCTCTTGACTAGGTGAAAGCGAGGCAGCGGACGGGGCCAAAAATCTATCTTTGTCCCACTTTGTTACAGATGAAAGAGGTTGGGATTTTATGGTACATTACCTTGGCCGAGATTTATTTTCTAAAACATTGGACTTAAAGTGTTACAGCAACTTTGCAAACATATTACGGAAATAAGCTCAATTAAGTTCATTTAAAGATTGCAACAATCTCTCTACCATTCCTGTAAACTAACCAATCAGTCTAAGCTGATGCAAATTACCTCAGATGGGTCCAATGAGTCATTACCATATCAGTGTCACTTATTCATGAGTTGGAGGCCCAACCACCCACCACCCAGTGCTTTACTGAAAAGCCGGAAATGATATGACACTCCTGGTGATGCCTTTATTGCTTCCTTGTTCTGGCACCCTTGAAGCCTGTGTGGTGTATGAGATACTTCCTACACACATGACGGGACAGCCTGTATAATGATGTGACACCTGGTGCTGGCTCCTATATGTGCGTCATGGTTCTGGCACATCTGCAGTCTGTGTATGTATGAGTTACCATAGACACATGACTGGTCTGTATAATGCTATGACACTCTGTACTGGCTAACCAGCCTTTATGTGATTCCTGGTTCTGGGCACCCCCTTGCAGCCGTGTGGGTGTTATAGATACTCTATACACATGCCGACAACCTGTATAAAGATATGACACTTCTCGTGATGGTCATCATGGGCTCCTGGTTCTGGCCGTTCCCTGCCGACTGCGGTTGAGATTACTCCTATACACAGGACTGACAGCCTGCATAAAGATGACACTCCTAGGGCTGCTCCTCTATGTGCTTCCTGGTTTGGCACATCCTGCGGTCTGGTATTATGAGAACCAATATACACATGCCTGAGCCCTGTATAAAGATATGAAATCCTGGTGGATGGCGCCAGCCTTTATGTGCTTCCTGGTTTGGCGCCCCTTGCAGCCTGTGTGGGTGTAATAAGATAAATCCTATCACATGACTGACAACCTGTTATAATGATGTGACACCCCTGGTGCTGGTCCTCTGTGTGCTTCCTGTTCTGGCGACCCTTGCAGCCTGTGTGCGGGTATGAGATACTTCCTATACATATGCTGAAGCCATATAATGATGTGCCACCCCTGTGCGGCTTATCTATGTGTTCTGGTTCTGGCCACGTCCTGCAGTCATATGTATTTATGAGATACTCTATACACATGACTGAGCCTGTATGATATACATCCTGGTGGCTGGCTGCCAGCTGTATGAGGCTTCCTGGTTCTGGCGCCCCATGCAGCCTGTGTGTGTGTAAAGGATACTACTATAAAACATGACTCACAACGTATAATGATATGACACTCCTGTGCGGCTCCTCTATGGTGCTTCTGGTTCTGGTGCCCTTGCAGCTGTGTGTGTGTGGTGAGATACTCCTATACACATGACTGACAGCCTATAAAGTAGTGACACCCCTGGTTGTGGTCTCTATGTGTTCCTGGTTCTGGCACATCCTGCAGCCTGTGTATGTATGAGATTACTAAATACACAGAATGAGGGCCTGATAATGATATGACACTCCTGGTGCTGCTTGCCAGCCTTTATGTGATCTGGTTTGCGCCCTTGAGCCTTGTGTGTATGTAAGTCACTCCTATACAAATGACTGACAGCCTGTATACGATTGAAACCCATGGTGCTGGCTCCTCTGATTGCTTCGTGGTTCTGGCGCCGCGTGAGCCTGTGTAGTATAAAGATACTCTATACACATGACTCACACCGCATAAATGATGTGACACCCTAGGTTGGATCCTCTATGTGCTTCCTGGGTCCTGGGCCGGGGCCTTCAGGCTGTGTGTATGGAGATTCTCCTAATACACATGACTTACACCCTGCTATACATGAGTGGACACTCCTGTTGCTTGCCTCAAGTTGCTTCCTGGTTTTGGAGGACAGCGCCCCCTGCAGCCTGTTTTATGAGAAATCCTTAACACATGACTGACGCTGTATAAATGATGTGACACTCCCTGGTGCCTAGCTTCTTCTATGTGACTTCCTGAGTTTTGGCTGCCGTGCCCCCTGCAACCTGGCATGTGAAACGATACAACTGCTCCAGGATGCGCTATGTAATAGGAAGTAAAAAGTATGACATGCTGGTATATATACCATACTTGATTTCTGTGGTGTACACAAACACTAAGACCTTGCTTTACTATACATTACACCCAGAAGAGGAAGGGGGAGGGGAGAAGTAACTAGGGATGCCAGCCCTTTTGATCTCTCTATCTGCCAGGCTCCTTTACATAATAAAGGAAAATATGATTTTAGAATGATTAATGTCTGGGGGAATTATACTTAGATGAGGGTGTCTTGTTAAACAGGTATGGTGACAGAACTAAGTTACGAGACACTGATACAGGTGTCCTTTACAGTCTTAGAATTGGAACTTGCAGTCCTGTGAATACTGTAGAAAACATGTGAAGTGAATACCATTTTCATTCTGTATTGTATATTAATTACATATAGTATGAATATACCCTAACCATACAAGTGCAAACCCCTTTGGGCCTCTTATGTCAACTTTTTTTTTTCAAAACGTAAACGCCACAAAATATCGACAATAATTCTATTGTTCAATGTATTACATTCTGCACCAGGCACAATGTAGCAGAAATAACATTTTAGGTATACAAAATTTATACAACGAAATTTTCAATAAAATAAATAGGGCTAAACATACTTGAATCGTCAGATTGGAGAGCCTAATATAAAGCTGTTTGTTGGACTTTTGAACAATAAAAATTTAATGCTTGTTAACTCTAGAGGAAATGTAGCTAATTTACAAACTATTCTGCATTGATTTTCAAATCTATGAAAAACTGAGAGAACTAAGCATTTGGCTCATCCTACAGGTATTTCAGAAGCGCAATACCAAGATATAGAGATGGGGGCGGGTTAAGCATAATAAAGCATATATTCACACCTATTTTAGTTAATGCGATGATTCCCTGCTCAAAAGTAATTGGATATACACTGAAGCAGTAGTATATTGAACTACTGATGTTACTTCGCATTTAGAGCGGACCACCTGCAGGACCACCCTAGCAGAAAATGACCAGGTCAATGCAATTAGATGGGCAACTTGGACAGTGTCATAGTGCCAATGTTTTGGAGCGGCATGCATAAAATGATTTTAAAATGAAGTTGAAACTCATTCTTAGCGTCCTGCATACCATCATTATTGTCAGTGGTAAACAATGGACCGTAATCTGTTTTGAAGTCCGCTCACACACCTAATTGAAAGATGAATAGGACTTTCTGTAAAATTTGTGGCTCAGACAGTTGGCGCACGCCATGGGGCGCTGGAAACCGAAAAACACACATGAGACCAAAAACTAAACTCATGTACATATAGCTTGAGCAGGGGATTATCAGTGTTTTGCAGGGTTTTTTGAGCATTGCAGTTCACTGCTAAAAAGTTGCACGGTCTATTTGCCACCACTTCGACTAATCTGCCTAAAACATAGAAAACTTACAATAGTGCAAAGCATGCAACGTCAGACCTGACTTTTTTTACCAAGTTGCAGGTTTGCATGTGAAACTCCAGTCCCATGCTGGCATATGTGCACTGTGACTTTTTATTGCATTTGCAACTTTGGTGAGACTTTTTGAAAAAAAATCAAAAACAGCGAGTAGAGCACATGCCATTTATTAAAGGGCCAAGCACACGTTATGAATGTGTTGACAAAGAACGTTGCACGGAGCAACCTAAGATAAATAACCGCCTTAGTCTCGTGGTCAGTTGGGGAATGTAAGGAAAGGGGGCAGAGAGGTAGCCACCATGTTAATTTGCGCTAAGAATGTCCAGATCCAAACAACCAGCTTGCATTAGGATATTAGTTTAAAGGGAGTCTGAAATTCCCACCTGGATCTATGGACAAGACTGATGCCAAACCGTTTGAAGAATACAGGGCATGTTGAGAAACTGGCCCTGAGCAGATCCCCTCCTTTTAATGTGTGGTGGTGAGAGCCATAGCCATTAACTAGGTAATACAAACTAGTTTACTTTGGTAGTTAAATAATGTTGTCCTGCTATACCACATTGTATTAATGTGTATTGGTATAACGCTTCATACACCATTATGTTTAGCAGGACAACTACATTTACCACAATAAATAGATTGATTTTGTGGTCACAGGAGCTAGCCATCTTAGCATGGGATTTGCATGTATGAGGGACAGATGCTTAGATGACCACATCCAGAGCTTGGCAGTATGAAACAGCTTCAGCAACAGAACACGCCAGACACTGTGGCAGAATTAAACTGATGGGATCTTTGAAGCTCACTAACCCAGATTAACTAAAGCCCAAAAATCCATGTGACATCACTATTCAATCTCTTTTTTTCAGAACTGAGGTTGTCTGGTGAGGAAAACAAGACATTTCAAGCCATTCTGCACGTGTTTGGATCTGCTTCAGGAAATTAGTAGCACACCAACTGTTGCTTCTATAGCACCTTTTAACTGTGCTTTTGCAGTCCTGGTTCCCAGACAGTATGGATTAGTTTTCAGCGTACATTCATGTGTTTACACAGCCTAATGTGCATAAAGAAAATAAGTTATAATCAGACCTCCTCTGGTACATGATTTATAACCTTATGAAGCAGAATAATAAAATGTACAATTCAATAAAAGAACCATCTTCAATTGTCTATGTAAATATAAAAGCTAATAATAGTAATCTGACATTTACTGGATTGTAGGATGCCCTAAACAAAAATACAAAGATAGAAAAGTAAAGTTACAGATTAAAGACAGGGTTCCAGCGATTGCTGATGCTCGGCGAGAAAATGTAAATGATTTATGTAATTCTGGTCAAACTGTGTTCTCCTGGGTTAGGAGACATCTTTTATAGTGTGCTGGTGTCATAGAGATATGTCCCAACCTGTAGATTAGTTTAGGACACTCATATTGTAATATTGCATATGGAAAGGACGATTCAAATGGTTATCCCACTTTAAACTAAAAGTATGGATTGGAAGCTTAAACAGTTAATCAAGTAAGTACTTTATTTTAGTGAGAGAAATACAGTACTGCTGAAAAATGTGCAAAAGAAAAACTGTGGATGAGACTCTAAAGTATACAACTGCCTCATAAAAAGTTGAAAAAATTAACAGGTGGAATGATGTAAAGGCTAGGTTACTTAGTTTATTAATCAGTTTTTGCATCAGTTATTGCAAGCCAAAACCAAAGACCTGCAGAGATTAAGGTAAGACAGATAGCTTTGTGAGTTAAAAAACACATGAACTTTGACTTACATGAAGGCTACCGCCACAAATGGGGCAAAAAAAAAAAAAAAAAATAGGCAGTGAAAAACAGATGTAAAGTCCGTTTTAACCACCGATTTGCCCATTTTTTATGATCTTATAAAACTGTAGTTCTGAGTGAATCTGAGGAAAATGGTTCGACTAGGACATACTCTACTTATCAACAGCTCTTCACATTCAAAAGTATTGTATTTCGTCTCAAGCAGCCGTTACAGATGCTATTACTGCTAAACATCCTTTTTATGGGTAGCCTATATTCTGTAAATAAAAGGATGTGGCTGGGAGGGGGCTTTTTAAATACCCCGTATTTACCTCCATGGTCCCTCCTGGTGTCCCCGCACCATCTCTCCAGTCCGTGCCCATGTTAACAAACATCGCTGCGGATGGCCAAGGCGACTATTTGTATCAGGTGCAGAGATTTGGCCATGGCAGGCAATCGCGGCTGGCTGGAAGCTGACTCAGTGTTTGTTTACAGGGGCCCAGGACCTGAGAACAGCAACAAGGGACCCCAGGAGGGACCAGTTCTTCTTTTAAAGCAACCTCCTCCAGGCCACATAGAGGTTTTAAATATGTCTCTGAAAACCCTTTAAATGTTAGATAGGTGTTGACATACCTACAGAATATCAAACAATCTCTATGAATCCAGAAGAACCAGAATAGAGGTACTCCGCAGTGCAGATATTCTTGAAATGAGGAACTGAGGGGGGGGGGGTTTCTTGGGTTTTGGGGGGGGGGGGCTCTTATTTTGGGGGGGGTTTGGGTGTTTGTTTTTCTTTTTTTTTTTTTTTTTTTCATTTTTTTTTCTTTTTTTTTTTGTGGGGGGGGGTTGGTTTTTTTTCGCCTCTCCGCCCTCGGGGGGTTTTTTTTTTTTTTTTTTTTTTTGGGGTTGGGGGGGGTGGATCAGTTAGATTCATGTGAAGTGGCTTTTGGTGGTAAGGACAATATCACACAATTATGGTCACTCCTTTGCATTAGTATTTGTCAAGCCCAAAACCAGTAGTAGCTCGGCAAAGTATAATGGAAATATTTGTAGTGTTTAAAAATGGGATTGTGAATGTGGTTAAAAGTTGATCAAATACATATTTCCGTACAATTGCCCTAGATGATGCGAGCTGAAACAGCTATTTGCATATAAAAATGATTGATAAAAAATGCTTGGATTATTTTTCCTTCTTTTTATATGCACGTTTTTAAATTCCAAGCACTAAGCAGCAGTACATTAACACTTAGCTGGAGTGGAGAAAGTGAATGTGTTAAGATCTAGACCACTGAATGTAAAAACCAGGCAGTAACAGAGCCCTAATTACTGCATTGGAATAGGAGTCATAAAAACCTGCCAGATCTTTTAAAATGCCTGTAATAAGACCCTTGTGGTAAATAAATTAAAACATGCCTGCTCTGCTGAGGAGAACATGTGTAAGAACTGTTAGAAATTGAGCCTCAATGGTGATCTGCTGTATACAAGTGCTTACTCTCCATTTATAATATTAGACCAACAGTGTGATCACAAGCCCACTGTGAAATAGGAGCTACATTCTATCTACATACAATGCACCACTACTGCAAGGAAATAACATCAAGTCCTTGGTCAGAAATGGAAATTCTAAGGC
Organism: Engystomops pustulosus; assembly: GCA_019512145.1. Classification (NCBI taxonomy): domain Eukaryota; kingdom Metazoa; phylum Chordata; class Amphibia; order Anura; family Leptodactylidae; genus Engystomops; species Engystomops pustulosus. The sequence goes on along the minus strand of CM033642.1, from coordinate 18,813,411 downwards.
AATTAAAAAAATTGGCCGGGTGTAATGGAAACGACCTTTTAAAGGGGAAAGCACACGCAAGCTATTTAAATGCTAGAAAGCAATTTTGACCTGACACTGCAATTGATCTGATGCAATTATTAATCGTATCTACCAGTTCCGAGTGCAAAGATATTAAATATTATGAGGAATGCCGCAAGAGTATATGTTTTTTAGAACAGGAATCGGGCAAATTATAAGATGGATGAGGCTAGGATGTTATCATCAATCTTCTCCATCTCAAAATGATGACATGGTGGAGGGTACAAAAATAAATAATGGAGTATTGATGGTGCTAGGTGGGGAGATTTTAGCAATATTGCATCCGAAAGTATTATGGTACAACTAAATTCAATTAAAAGTGACTGAAAGACACTGCAAGCCATGAATTAGTTCACAAATGTTTGAAATAGGGTATACATAAGGAACTTGCAATTCTATGCTGAGAAGCTCTCAGAAACTACATTAAGTGCAATAATTCTTGAAGAATCCAGGGACTCTCATTTTCAATCAATGCATTCTTATTGTACCTAATATGATTCTTAATATTATATGAGTTATAAAAGCATCAAAAAAAATATGTACCAATGGTAGAAAATAGGTTTAAAATTTATAAAATATTTAAAAAACCGTTACTTTTTCGTTTAAATATGGAAATTCTAGGAATGACTACAGTGAAAAGTTTTTCAAGCCTTCATTAAAAATTGTTTCACATATCACATGCTCAGCTTCATTCCTTATAAACCTGGATAGGTACAATCTATCATTCAAGTGTGAAGCACACATCAATGGCCTACTAGATAGATAAGCCATTAATGTGACCCCCTTTCAGCCTCCAGATCCTGTGAGCTAAGGACATGCACTGCTGAGCTATAAGATCCTCACTGTGAGAACATGACAGTCATGAGTCAATTTCTTCAGTCTCTTAAAACGTGCAAATTAAGAAGGCAAAAAACAAAATATTGTACCTTTTTACAATGACCATTGGCATCCACAGTGTGAAGAAAAAGTTTCTTTTTGAGTATTTACTTGTGCTAGAAAGTTGTGCCAAGTTTTTGGAAAGGTTGCTTACTTGTTAACACGTGGGACCTGGCATAATAATTAATATTGTAGAGGGCTTGTCAAAAAGTTGTAGGCCACAAATTACCACTAACCCATTATCCAAGACATTGATGGGATCACAATGATGTCATAGTGTATTCTGGAAAATTCAGCTAAACGTAGTAATAGAACTATGAAAGCTCTATATGAATTACTAGTAAAGACGGGACACTGTTCTCACTAACGAATGGAGCTTTAGGTGGAGTGTGCTTACTACTGTTCACTTCAATACTATGTCAAACTTACCAACCACAGTGTTCAGCTCTATCTCCAGCACTCTCATAGCCAGCGATAGGGAGTGCCAAAGACTCCAGAGTGTTGTGCTTGGCAATTTCGAACACTCCCATGGTATAGAATGGAGTGCTCGCCCTGGCCCTCTATCCGTTCCCTCCTTCTCATGACTGAGGGCCTTCACCAATCAGATGATTTTTCGTTATCCACTCAAACTTGGTGAAGCCCCTTTAAAGCATAGCTCAGCTTTCTATCAAATTTTGCAGATGGGTGCTCAAGTGTGTACATGAGTAGTTACAACTAAGACAAGAAAAGAACACAGGCGCTTCATGGTGGAAATAAATGTGGTTTCAAGATTAGGAAGAAAAAAGGGACCTACTTTACAGCGCAAGCCGAAAGGTACGATGCTACATAGACAACAAAAATTGTTTTATTATATAGAAATATATAACTAAAAGGATAAAATCGAACAACACGCTCCACGCCTTCTACCCGTCGCAATAGGTTTTCCCAGTTTTTGGCGGTAAAATTAGTGTACTGGGGTCGAGTATATACAGTAACTGGTAATATTCATTTTATGAAGCTTTTCTCTGTCTGCGAATACTGGGTGGAGACCTAGCTGCTTTAACTCATTGGTCTATTAATAATAAGAAGAAGACTATTAGGGAGGATGGGACAGATAGCAAGCCCCATAGTGGAGACAAACACTTGCTTTAAAAAAAAAAAAAAAAAAACATTCTCACAAAAAGTTTCTTTTTGAGTATTTACTTGTGCTAGAAAGTTGTGCCAAGTTTTTGGAAAGGTTGCTTACTTGTTAACACGTGGGACTTGGCATAATAATTAATATTGTAGAGGGCTTGTCAAAAAGATGTAGGCCACAAATTACCACTAACCCACTATCCAAGACATTGATGGGATCACAATGATGTCATAGTGTATTCTAGAAAATTCAGCTTAACGTAGTAATAGAACTATGAAAGCTCTATATGAATTACTAGTAAAGAGTCACAGGGCGGAGATGAAGTCACACTAAGTGTCCACTCCTAGCTTAATTGATACTCCATGGGCCATGTGCGTCATCACAAATCTAGTGGAAGTGCTGAAGGGATTCTTAATATTGCTTCTTTTAAATAGATTCAATCCAGGAGGTCACATCCTATCATACTCATCTCCGCCTCCGGACTCCTTGGCTGGTCAATATATATGCAGCTTTTATTAAAGTCCATTTTTGAATAATGCGATATATCCCAAAATATAAGAAGGACATCATTTTGTTCCGGCCATTGTCCTGCATAAAGGGTGCGGCAGCATGGGATTAAATCCTAATGAGAGGTTCCTTAAAGGCACTAATGGCAGAATACATTCACACGACCGTATGATTTCTCACAGTCCCGTATTTACGGCGCCTGTATACGTGAGTTTTTCATCCGTATGCAGCATGTAATGTAACCCGTATTTTATACGTCCCCATAGAACTTTAGGGCATACGGAACTGAAATACGGGAGAAAATAGGACATGCTCTATATTTTTATTACGGCCAATACGGTACGTACGGAAACGGATTTAACAAACGGCAATATAAATGGTCAGCACGTATTGTCCATTGAAATGAAATGTGGCCGTATGTAATCCGTAAAAAAACGGTACGGTACGTACAGATACGGCCGTTTATCAACGTCCGTTGTGAATGTAGCCTAAGGGTATGGCCACAGCAACTTAAAGGGGTATCCCCACCTGGGCATTTAAATTTATTTTAATTCACAGTCGAAAAATGCATGCTATTTAAAAAAACAAGCACAAGGTGAGATATTTCTTATAAATGTTGCCATGTGTCCCTACAGAATGAGTACTGTCCCTGGATACGACCACACCCCCACACCATACCAGCGGTGGCCAACCATGTGCTATTGAGGCACCCAACCACCGTAGATTCAGTAATTGTACTCCAGAACACCAGTGGGGACATAGTTAGTAAATCCCAGACATTTCATATGCAAAAAACATTTACTCTCTTTGTGCAACACCCAGCAGCAGTGGTTATATCCAGGACATCAATCTCAATTTTAAGGGACAACATGGCTACATTTATAGGAAATTATCCTAACACGCGTAATTTCTTATAATATCCAATTGAATAAATGTACATATTGGCAGAACGAACCCCAAATGTAAATTCCAAAAAAGAATATACACCAGATGATGGTGATGGTGTGGGGGGGGGGGAAGCACATAGTTTATCCCCAGTTCAAGATGATATGAATTAGATGACCACTAGAGACAACCCGTTTCCAATTGCACATGGTCCATTTCCGTCACAGACACCCGGAGTGTACCTACATACAGCACTCATTATACACCGGGGAGACATTCAGCCCCAGCGCTCCGTGTGTTTGCGGTCTTCGACTCCAGTCCGAGGTATCTACGGCCGACATTCCTTCTTCACACCATGACAATGAAATATCAAAGACATGCTTTCCACAGCAACAATAAGACGCGGAGTAGTGTTACTGCCCACCAAGGTCAGGGGTTATACAGAAGCAATCGTGCTGTAAGAACTTCTTCCATCAACAGCCGGTAAGAGTCATCACAAGACTGTGTGCACACTGACAAGTAATGCACATTGGCACTCCGCAATCTAAGCTTTAAAGTGGAGCTGCTTCTGAAGCAACTTAACATCTACAGGGAAACGCTACAAAAAAACAGTTTTGAAATAATGGTATTACTGGAGCGGATCCAATAATAACAATCAGCAGGACTACCAGAGAATATACACAAAATATTTTATGTAAATGGCAGCTTGTCATCCGCTAAGCCGCAGAGTAAGCAAGGAATTATTAAGTTAGTTGTGGGCCATTCCCCGTACCATAAAATAATATGTATCTTTATTCTATAGATCACGACGATTACGGTGACACATCCTTTATATCGTTTTTTTTTATAAACTGTATATATCTGTATAGCCGAGTTTAAACACAAAAAACGTGCTGAAAAATCTCCACCTGGCTTAAGGAGTCAATAAAAAAAATAAACTTACATTACTCAGCCTTGATACCCAGCGGCTGGCTGCGGGACCCCGCGCTGGCTGATACCCCAGCGGGTGGCTGGGCCGATACCACGGGCTGGCTGGCCGGACACCCCAGCGGGCTGGCTGGCCGGACACCCCAGCGGGCTGGCTGGCCGGACACCCCAGCGGGCTGGCTGGCCGGACACCCCAGCGGGCTGCTGGCCGGATCCCGCGGTGTGCGGATACCCCAGCGGGGGCTTGGCGGATCCCCAGGGGCTGGCTGGCTGGATACCACCAGCGGGATGGCTATACTGCGGCGGCTGTGCTGTGATCAAGCATTCCCGCCCTCGACTTATACAGGCAGTCCCCGGGTTACATAAGGTAGGGGTTGTAGGTTTGTTCTTAAGTTGAATTTGTATGCAAGTCGGAACTGTATACTTTATAATTGTAAACCCAGCCAAAAGTTTTTGGTCTCTGTCACAATTGTTTTTAAAAAAGTTGGGTTGTCATAAGAACCAGACTAACAATAAAGCTTCATACAGACACCTGTGATAACTGTTATAGCTGATCATTGTAGCCTAGGACTAAAGTACAGTAATACACACATCCAGAGGTCCGTTTGTAACTAAGTAGGGGGCTGACTGTACTCGAGTCATAGGTTTTCCCAGTTTTTGGTGTAAAAATTAGTACCTGGTCTTATCCCTCTATATTGTACTGTGGGGTCTTTGCTTGAACTTTGGTACAGAAAGGGCATGTTGATCAGTTGTCTCCTACCGCTAAGAGCAGGTATGGAAATTAGTCTGAGACAGATGTAAAGGGGATTTACCATATCTGCCTCTTCCTAGACACTACAGTATTTCAAAGTGCACAACTGTATGATACATTTGGGACAACTTTCTAAAGAACTTTGTAACTTTACATCCCCTAGTGGTTTGCCTCAATTCCCTGCAACATTCTGGCACAAATTATGCAAATCATCTTTGGGGTGATATAAAATAAAACACAAGATCAGCAGCCAATAAGTTACCACATAGTGTCTTGTTTGCAGATAACATATATATCCATCAGTGCCTCCTTGATCACCCCGACCCAAGAATCCCAGGAGCGAGCCACAGCTGTAAAGATTGCCAGCAGCTTAAATCTTACAATCCCTCCGGAATGAGCGACATTGATATGAATGGAAATGACTGACACCGGAGTGAAACAATCCGAAATTTCCTTTGACTCAGAGAGGAAACTTCCACTTAATATTTCAACGTTACGATTGTAAGATTAACGACAAGCAAGGATAATCTCCAAGGATCTTCAGCGAATGTGCAGGTCGTGAGCAGAGAGATGGAGGGATGACGGAAACATCTGGCTCCCGTATACGATGGGACCTGCTCGTAGACATTAACTACGGAGACTCTAGAAACCATGATTGGGACACATTATAAAGCCATAATTACAGTCTGTGTCCGATGATTAATAGGATTTCCTAATTACTTCATTAACTACACAATTGAAGTCTCTTTAAACATGACAATAATTGCATTTAACATCATCATATTCACTTTATCCTAAGACATTAGGCAAGAAATTCACATTTTACTCCCAACCATACCATAATCTCAAGTGTCCAGTAGGTGGCCCATTCCTAAATGACACTACCATACCTTCTCCTGTGCTCAGATTGACAGCTCTTGTGCCCAATCAGAAGATCTCTAGATCAGGTCACTCAGAGCAGAGAACCCTTGATAATAGATCAGCCCCCATGACACGTCCCTTTAAATTGCAAAAAGAGGACTCTTCACAGAAACTGGGCTGCTGTATGGCAAACAGATGTGTGTGTGGTCTTCACTGTAAGTTTCCTACCTAGTGATGGGGGTAAATGGGTAAGGCGGAGTTGACTTGGAACACTTTCTATAAAATAATCTTCATTTCTAAATCATGCAATGTCATATCCATCAGATACAACTATGTTTACACTGTCTTGTCTTGCTCTATAATGTGCTGACAATGTACAGGTAATAAGTACTAAGAGTTGTTCTATGCCCCCTATTGATTAGTAGGATGGGGGACCCTTGTGCCCTCCCGATGCCTCCAACCAGAGACCTTGGCTATAAGAAGAGCGGCAGTGAACCACTAGTGATCCCGTTTTGTGACCTCCATTGATCTACACCCATCATTCAATGCATAGCTGCTTTGAGCTGGACTATCCCTTTAATGCAAACCCATCATAAAGGACTAGCATGCTGTGATTACTGCCAAATTGCTTTCCTCATTCTTGACTGTCAGCAGTGACAGATTCATCATATCTGAGAGTCTCGATAAACCGTCCATAGTAATCGACTGTAACACATCAAGTGCATCGTAATTTAGCTGCTCAATGTAGGTCCTTAGCTCATACACCTGAAGACCAAGGAGAAGGATATCTCAAAAGCTTTTACTGCCCCAGATCAGGGCTCCCCCTACACTGAGCATCCTGCAATGCAATCAGCAAGGCAGGGCAGAAGGGGCACATTAGTAGAAGGGTTAATATAATACGGGTGACTGCTATAAAGAGGGAGCAGCCAGTTCACCCGCAGTAAAAAACATTGCGAATAAATTACTATCACAACAGCAAAACGTTAACCCCAAAACCACTGTCAACGTGTATTCCAACATAATCCCCATAGAGAAGACAACAGCTAATGCTAGCCACAGCCTGACAACACAGACTGCTGACAACCTCAACGGGGGGGGTGACAGCTCCATCCTGACAACCTCATCCCTGCAGTGATCGGACATCTCGAAAACTGACAACCTCTATAACATAGAACATGACTTGGACAGCTGACAACCTCAACTCAGACAGTCGCAACACCAGAAATAATGACAGCATCGATCTGACAACCTCAGCACCACAGAGATCCGACATCTCAAGAACTGACAACCTATATAACGGAGAACATGACAACCAATGCTTTCCCCAGCCTGACAACCACCGGTGACTGCTGACAACCTCAACTGAGACAGCCACAACATCAGAGAAAGTGACAGCATCGATCTGACAACCTCAGTATTACAGAGATAAGACATCTCAAGAACTGACAACCTCTGTAACAAAGATGCTGACAACCTGTTCTGGCTTCCTGACAACCTGAACATCAAACTGACAATCAAAGCGCAGAAGACATTGACAGCTTCATCCCGACAACCTCTGCCCCACAGAGAGCAGATATGTCCTGACAACTTCTGAGAACCTGACAACTCAGCTCTCATCACACTGAGTGTATAAGATAACTCCGGTGAGTTCTCCTCCATCACACACAGGAGACTGCGGTGACATGGAGCAGCACAGGGGACGGGTGCATCTCATGACTAAAGTTTCTTCTCTCTGCAGTGAACATGGGAAAAAGTTGCAGTAGCGGCGGCAGCGGAGACATAAGCTGAGTGCGCGCTCGTACTCACAGCACAGGAGCAGCAGAGGCAGGCAGCACATCCCGGCCGGCATTGTCCCGGAGCTCAGACCCGCAGCGCCCCGCACATCCCGCAGCCACTGAGCTCTGCCTGGCCGTGCACTGACAGCAGCCCGCCCCCGCCGCAGCCAGCGCATGAGAGCCGCCGCCGGATTGGCCGCCTCTTGGAACATTCTAATTGGACGCTAAGAGACGCGCGGTGATTGGCTGAGAGCGGCTCTTTGTGAGGCGGCAGAGGGAAGGGGAGAAAGTTTAGGCTTCTGAGGTAGCGGAGGGGGAGAAGTCATAGAGAGACGGCCCGTGCTCGGCTGCGGGGCAGCGGGAGAGAACAAAGTCATTATAAAGCTATACCTGGGGGGCTACATCCACACGAACGTTATAGGGGAGATTTATTACAAGTGTTTATCAGCAAAATTGTTCCAGTTACACATGCCAACCAATCATGGCTAAGCTTTCATTTTCCCACAGCTGTTTATAATATAAAATGAAAGCTGAGCTCTGATTGGTTTCCATGAGTAATTAGAACAGTTTTACCTCAGACACTTCTGATAAATCTCCCCCATAATCAGAAACTCTAATTCTGGGTGAAAAATCCATCTTAGATATCACCATGTGAAGATCCCCTAAGGCTACCTGCACATGTTGCGGAGTATCCGACGAGAAAGCACTGTGCCGCAATTTACTTACATTGTGCATGTAAGTGCATGGCTTGCGCACAATTTTAAAGTTAAATCCCGCACTCTGTCCAAATCAGTTGGACCCCCCATTTCTGTGGCATGATGCGCCAAAATGATATTGCGTGCAACACAATCCCCTTCTAAATCCCTGTCCCAGTGCCCCGAAAACCCGACGGATATGCGGCCGCGGGACCCTTAGTAAATAAGCCCCATTATGTGCAGATTTTTAATACAGTAGCATTAAAGTGAATTTGATTTGGAAACAATGTAGCTCAGTGCAGAAAATAAAATAATGATCATGTTGCTTTTCTTGTGCGACCTCGTGGATTTTTGCATGTGTTTTTTTTACATTGAAGTATATGGGAGAGTGAAAATCAAATCTGAATAAATATGCAGTTTTCAAATTAAGTTTCCTCCGCCTGATGGGATGGGAAAAATAGATACAAATGCATGCATAAAATCCACATAAAAACACACAAGTTACTCAACACTAAATAGGCAAGACATCTACCACCCGAATAAAAGACTACATGAAAATGCAAAACACCTATGGAGCCTGGAGCCCCTCAACCTCATTTGCATACAGTCCTTCATCCTGGTTGTAGATGCCCTTTAAAACTGTGACTATTGAATGCAGATTTTCATGGGGGTATCATGTACAGATAGCATAAGAGCGCACACCCACAAAGCATATTTTGTGTGGATTTTCTGTGCATATTTATCCAAATCCCATATACTCGGTGTCAAAAAATCTGCAGCCGTATCTACAGTCATTTTTGTGTTAAAATTTATCTACCATGTATAAACATTTATGTTATTAAAAAAATGTACTTGTGTGAAGATAATTTTCTATACATGTAGCAATGTTGTCCCACCACTGCCCTCTTCCAGCAATGGCCAGGCATGCACTATGGAAGCACACGAACATCTGGATTAAGCATTCATTACGACTGTGGGGCATGTAGTAACTCCCAGACATTTCTTTTGCAAAAAACTATTTGTTTCTTTGCGCAATCCCGCCATCAGAGGTGGTCATATCCAAGAACAGTTGTCCTTGGATAACATGGCTACATTTGTGGGAAATTATTTTCACACAGGTACATTTTGTTTAATTACATCTAATTGAAGAAATGTATATATATGTTTAATGAATTAAATTAAATGTGAATGCCCAGATGAGAATAGTCTTTTAATTTAACTCATGGCCATTACTAAAAGGAAATCAACCAGTGAAAAAACAAAATAAAACATACAAATACTCACCTGGGGGCTGTATATAGTTATAATAGGAGGTCTGTGTATAGTTATAATAGGTGGGCTGTATATAGTTATTATAGGGAGGCTGTATATAGTTATAATAGGAGGGCTGTATATAGTTATAGGGGGCTGTATATAGTTAATGCTGGGGGCCTTAGTGATTGCTGGAGGGGCCGTATATAGTGATTATTGGAAGCTGTATACAGTTATTGCGTGGAGACTGTATATAGTGATTATTGGAGGCTGTATCTAGTTATTGATAGGGGCCTGTATATAGTTATTGCTGGGGCCTGGAAATAGTTATTGCTGGGGGCTGTATATAGTGACTACTGGGGGCTGTATATCGTGATTACTGGGAGGCTGTATATAGTAATTTCTGGGGGCTGTATATAGTGATTACTGTGGGCTGTATACAGTGATTACTAGGTGGCTGTATATATTTATTGCTGGGGGTTGTACATAGTGATTACTTGGGGCTGTATATAGTGATTACTTGGGTCTGTGTATACTGGGAGTTGTATATAGTTATTGTTAGGGTGCTGTTTACAGTGATTACTAGGTGGTTGTATATATTTATTGCTGGGGGTTGTATACAGTGATTACTTGGGGCTGTATATACTGGGAGCTGTATACAGGCAGTCCCCAGGTTACATACAAGATAGGTTCTATAGCTTTGTTCTTCAGTTGAATTTGTATGTAAGTCTAAACTGTATGTTTTATAACTGTAACCCCTAGCCAAATATTTTTGGTCTCTGTGATACTTGGATTATAAAAATGTTGGATTGTCATAAGAAACAGGTTTAACAATACATTTTAATTTCTGACTCCTTTGATAACTCTTACAGCTGATCATTGTATCCTGGGACTAAAGTACAGTAAATTACCAACATCCAGAGTGCTGTCTGTAACTAGGGGTCGTCTGTTAGTCTGGTGTTCTTAAATAGGGAACCGCCTGTATAGTTATTGTTAGGGCGCTGTATACAGTGATTACTGGGTGACTGGATATATTTATTGCTGGGGGGGGGGGGGGTTGTACATAGTGATTATTAGCGGTTGCATATAGTTATTGCTGGGGGCTGTATATAGTGATTACGATTACTTGGGGCTGTGTATACTGGGAGCTGTATATAGTGATTGCTGAAGGAGCAGTATACAGTGATTACTGGGTGGCTGTATATATTTATTGCTGGGGGGCTGTATACAGTGATTACTTGGGGCTGTGTATAGTGATTACTGGGGGCAGTATACAGTGATTGATGGGGCTGTATATAGTGATTAATTGGGGCTGTATATAGTGATTACTTGTGGCTGTATATTCTGGGAGCTGTATATAGTTATTGTTGGGGCCGTGTATATAGTGATTGCTGGGAGCAGTATACAGTTATTACTGGGAGGCTGTATATAGTGATTACTGGGAGGCTGTATATATTGATTACTGGGAGCAGTATACATTTATTACTGGGAGGCTGTATATAGTGATTACTGGGAGCAGTATACAGTTATTACTGGGAGGCTGTATATAGTGATTACTGGGAGCAGTATACAGTTATTACTGGGAGGCTGTATATAGTGATTACTGGGAGCAGTATACAGTATTACTGGGAGGCTGTATATAGTGATTACTGGGAAAAGTATTAGTTCTTACTGGGAGGTCTAATTAAAGTGATAATGGTAGAAGTTAGCAGATATGTTATAATTTGCGGAGTAGTATATAGTTATTACTGGTAGCAGTATATAGTTATTACTGGGAGGGGGCTGTATATAGTCGATTACTGGGGAGCAGTTAAGCAGTATAGAGTTATACTGGTTGAGGTGTATACAGCGATTACACGGAGAGATATAGTATTAGGGGAGGCTGTTTGTATATAGTTATTACTTGGAGGCGTATATATTAGGGATTAATGGGGAGCAGGTATATAATTATTATGGGGGAGGCTATATAAGTGAAGTACAGGGAGACGACAAGTTATTATGGGAAGCCTGCATATAGTGAGTACTGGGAGAGCAGTATACAGTTTATTACGGGGAGGCTTGTGTGTTGTAATAGATGATATTGGGAGAAGAGAAGTATATAGTTATTACTGGAGGCTAGATTAGGATTACTGGTACCAGTATATAGTTATTAATTGGGAGTAGAGTAGTTCGGAGTAGTGATATAGTCTATTATGGTAGCAAGTATATAGTTACTATGGAGGCTGTATTTGAGCTAGTGATACTGGGAGCCAGTATTATAGAGTTATTACTGGAGGGCTGTTGTATATAGTGATTTACTGGAGGAGCAGTAGACAGTTATACTGGGTGGCTGTTATTATAGTGATTACTGGGAGTAGATATAGTATTACTGGAGAGGCTGTATATAGTGATTATGTAGCTTAGTATCTAGTTATTACTAGGAGGCTTGTATATTAGGGATTGACTGGGAGCAGTATACAGTTATTACTTGGGAGGGGCTGGATATAGTGATACTGGGAGTAGTATATAGTTATTACTGGGAGGCTGTTTAGTGGATATGGGTAGCAGTCTACAGGTATTACTGGGGAAGGCTGTATCAGTGTGATACTGGGAGCCAGTATACAGTTATTACTGGGAGGCGTATTGTGATTACGGGAGCCGTATACAGTTATTACTGGGAGGCTGCTATATTGTATACTGGGAAGCAGTATTACAGTTATACTGGGAGGCTGTTATATGAGTACTGGAGCAGTATAGCATTATTACTGGGAGGCTGTATCTTAGTTTGATTACTGGGAGCAGTATATAGATACATACTGGAGGCGTTTAGTATGGGGAGTTATACGTAGTTACTGAGGAGGCTGTATAGGATTACAGAATATAGTACTGGGGAGGTGATCTGTATTCTGGAGGCGTATATAGAGTGATATTGGGGGAATATTCTAGGGAGCTATATTGTCGATATACTGGGCACGTATTATAGTTATTTACTGCGAAGCTGCTTTTATGTGATTACGTGGGAGCAGTAGTTACAGTTATTACTGGGAGGCTGTATAATATGATTACTGGGAATAGATATACATTAATTACTGGGAGGCATTTATAGCGATTACTGAGCAGTATATAGTTATTATGGGAGTAGTATATAGTAGTCTTGGTTAGCAGTAATAGTTATACTGGGAGGCTGTATGATCGTGTTACGGGAGCAGTATAGAGTTATTACGGGGAGGCTGTGTAGATAGTGATTACTGAAGCAGTATACCGTATTTATGGGTGGCTGTTAATATATATGATTACTGGGAGTAGTATATAGTTTATTACTGGGAGGCTGTATAATAGTGATACGGTAGCAGTATATAGTTAATTACTGGGAGGCTGTAGATAGTGATTACTGGAGCAGTTATACAGTTATTATGGAAGGCTGATATAGTGATTACGAAGAGCAGTTACAGTATACTGGGAGTGTATTTTGTTATATAGTGATTACTGGAGGAGATATAGTTATTAATGGGAGGCTGATAAAGTGATTACTGGGAGTATTATAAGTTATTATTACTGGAAGCATGCATATTTAGGATACTGGAAGGCTGCATATAGTGATTACTGGGAGCAGTATACAGTTATTATGGGGCAGTATGTATGTGATACTGGGAGCAGTATACAGTTATTACTGGGAGGCTGTATATAGTGATTCACTGGGAGCAGTATACAGCTAGACTGGGAAGCCTGTAACAGCGATACACGGAGCCGTATTAGTTATTAGCTGGAGGCTGTTTATAGTTAGTCCGGGAAGGCTATATATAGTTATACTGGGAGCAGTAATAATATTTCTGGGAGCTATATTAGTGATTTTACTGGAGACGAAATAGTTATTCCTGGGAAGCTGCATATAGTGATTATGGAGAGGCAGTATACAGTTATTACTGGGAGGATGTTAAGTGATTACTGGGAGTATATATAGTTAGTACTGGGAGGCTGTATATAGTGATCACTGGTAGCAGTATATAGTATTACTGGGAGGCTGTATATAGCTGATTACTGGGAGCAGTATACAGTTATACGGGGAGGCTGTTGGTATTGTATAATGATTAGGAGTAGTAGATAGTTATAATGGGCGGCTTGGTTGTATATAGTGATTACTGGGAAGTAGTTATATAGTTAGTACTGGAAGGCTGATATCGTGATTACTGGAAGGGGATATAGTGATACTGGGAGAGCAGTACAGTTATTACTGGGAGACTGTATTTAGTATTACGGGCGTTAGTATACAGTTATACTGGGAGGCTGTAATAGTTATTACTGGGAGTAGTATACGTTATTAATGGAAGGTGTTATAGTTATTACTGGGAGTATTAACAGTTATTAAGGGAGGCTGTAATATAGTGATTATGGAGTAGTATATAGTTATTACTGGGAGGCTGATATAGTGATTACGGGTAGCAGTCTACAGTATTACTGGGGGGTGTATATGGATTTACTGGGAGCAGTATACAGTATACTGGGAGGATTATTAGTGATACTGGGAGCAGTATACGTTATACTGGGAGGCTGTTAAGTAATTACGGGGAGCAGTATCCAGTTAGACTGGGAGGCTGATATCGTTGAATTACTGGCGCAGTTATAAACAGTTATTATGGGAGGCTGAATATAGTGAGCACTGGAGCAGTATACAGTTTACGGGAGGCTTGTATATAGGATTACTGGGACGCAGTATACGTTATTACTGGGAGGCTGGATAAGTGATTACTGGGAGCAGTAATACAGGTAGTTACGGGAGGCTGTTATACAGCGATGAACGGAGAGTAGATAGGATTCTGGGGAGGCTGTATTATAGTTATTCACTGTGTTGGTTAGGCTTAATCTAGTGATGATTACTGGGGAGCAGTATATAATTATTTCTGGGAGGCTATATATAGTGATTACTGGGAGACGAATATAGTTATTACTGGGAAGCTGCATATAGTGATTACTGGGAGCAGTATACAGTTATTACTGGGAGGCTGTTATCTGTGATAGGGGGGAAAAGTATATAGTTATTCTGGGAGGCTTATCTAGAGTGAGTCTGGTAGCAGTACTTAGTTACTGGAGCAGTATATAGTTATGCTGGGAGGCTGTATATAGTGATTATGGGAGCAGTATAGATTATTACTGGGAGCTTGTATATATAGTGAGTACTGAGAGCAGTATACAGTTATTAATGGGTGGTGTATAGAGTGATTACGGGCGTAGTATATAGTTATTACTGGGAGGCTATATATAGTGATTACTGGTAGCAGTATTAGTTATATGGGAGGCTGTAGATAGTGATTCTGGGAGCAGTATAAGACAGTTATTACTAGAAGGCTGTATATAGTGCTTACTGAGGCAGTTACAGTTATTACCGGGAGGATGAATAGAGTGAGTACTGGGAGTAGTATATAGTTAGTTACTGGGACGGTGTTATTAAGTGATTACTGGAGTTAGTATAGTAGTATATAGTTATATGAAGGCTGCAATAGTGATTCTCCTGGAAGGCTGCTATAGTGATTCAGGGGAGCAGTATACAGTTATACTGGGAGGATGTATGTATGATTACTGGAGCAGTATACAGTTATTACTGGGGCTGTATATAGGTTGATCTACTGGGAGCCGTTAACAGGTATTACTGGGAAAGCGTATAGCGATTAACGGAGACGTATAAGTATTACTGGGAGGCTGTATAGTATTACTGGGAGGCTATATATAGTTATTATGGGGCAGTATATAGCATTTTGGAGGCTATATATAGTGTTACTGGGAAGACGAAAAGTTATTACGGGAAGCGGCATATAGTGATTACGAGAGCAGTATACAGTTATGACTGGGAGGCTTGTATATGTGATTACTGGGAGTAGTATATAGTTATTACTGGGGCTGTATATAGTGATCACTACTTGTAGCATAGCAGTATATAGTTATTACTGGGGGCTGTATATAGTGATACTGGGAGCAGTATACAGTTATTACTGGGAGGCTGATATGTGATTATGGGGTAGATAGTATATAGTATTACTGGGGGCTGTATCTAGTGATACTGGACGTAGTATATAGTTATTACTGGAAGGCTGCAATAGTGATTACTGGAACGGTGCATATAGGACTACTGGGAGAAGTATACAGTTTATACTGGGAGACTGTTATATAGTTTATTACTGGGAGTCGTCTACAGTTATTACTGGAAGGATGTATATAGTTATTACTGGGAAGTTAGTTATACAGTTATAGGGAGTCGTATGTAGCGAATGCTGTTCCCTGTCTGGACTAAATTTTTTTTTTTAATGGAAAAAAACCTGATGAATAGTGTGGAGGCAAGGCTAGGAAACAGCAACTCATTTCCCATTCAAGTATATGTACGATGACCTGCAATAACATAACTTGCCCACTATACACAGATCAGAGCGGTGTAAAATTTCAGCACCAGATGTAGGGTCCAATATTATACGCACGGATCTTATATTAATGACCCATCCTAACCTTTGGTTAGTCATAGTAGTCTCTCCTCATTACACTTCATACCCAATTCTAGGCTAATATGTCTGCACATAGTGACCCTGCTCACGAGTCCTCCAGCTTCTCTCAATGACACCTCTGAGGCTTTAATTTACACTGTCACTGCCCCCCTGGATCCAATGGTCCAGATACAAGCACGCTCCAGTTCTCACATGCCGTCTTCTGCTGACCTCAGCTTACCGGAGCTTGTTTCCTCACATCTAAACCCAGGCGTTCTCTTGTAATATCCTCATAGAAGGTGTCTGTGACATGTCATGACCTTCTCCGTGTGCAATCATGGCACAGCAATACAAAAACAGCCGAAATCACTTATAGGGACACTATTTCATAGGTGGAGAGAATTTAGCCTTTGTACATACATGTATATACAGAGATTGTAGGCTATTTAGAGACAGACATCCCCCATCAGCTTCAACAATTTGCATCCTTTAACCCCTTCCTACCGATGCCCTTTTTCAGTGTTTTCCATTATTTGTTACCCTTCCTTAAAAACCCATAACTTTTATTTTCCTCCCTATAGGGCTTTATGGGGGCTTGTTTTATGCATAACAAATTGTTCTTCCTAGTATCGCTATTTCATATTCCATGCTGTGCTCTGGGTAGCGGGAAAAAAAATTCCCAACAAAGTAAAATTGACAAAAAGACACTTTTGTGCCATGTTCTTGTGAGCACTCTAAATGACACCTCTCCTTTATTCTCTGGGTCGGTTCAATCACGACGATACCCCATTTATATAGGTTTTATATAATATACTTACATTTTATATAATAACTTAAAACTTTTTGTACGAAAAGGAATTTTTTATTTAAAATATTACAGGTAAGCTAAAAAACTTTTTCACACTGTTGGCGTAGGTCACCTTTGTGGGAAGGTGATATGGGGGTTCATGCGAAGGCACTCAATAGGACTTCCAATTTTGGCCTTAGTACTCTGACAGCACCAGGCAACCCATCCCAATGCTAATATATTAAAACCAGCATTCCTGTAGGTTAAACACCACCCATTGACAATGTATTTTGCTGGTGCCCACCGGAGGTACATGCTAGCAAATTATGAAAATGGCCTTCTAAAACCAGCCTAAGGCTGCTTTCACATGGCCATGTGGGGCTGTATATCCAGTCCAAGTTTGCGACCAGATAGACAGCTATGGCGCCCTATTTTTAAGACTGGTTGCTGTTCTTCTCCATGGAGCAGCGCTCTTCCCTCCTTCTCCAGCATGCTGTTGTGTGAAAATAGCCTTAGGCTGGTGCCACATGTGCCGCTTTGTCTGCATTTGCAAACGCTAACGCAGACAAAGCCGCACCCAACAGGCCGGGCCGCGGCCCGATCGCATCAGCGTTTCTATGGAAACGCCTACGATCGGGAACGAGACGCCGGTGTTTTGCGTCAATTTAATGCAAAACACTGGTGGCTCGTTCCCAATCACAGACATTACCATAGAAACGCCGATGCGATCAGGCCGCGGCCTGCCCGGGTGGGTGCGGCTTTGTCTGCATTTGCAAACGCAGACAAAACGGCACCTGTGGCACCAGCCTAAGGGTACATTCACATGGCCGTATGCCCAGTAGAGCGATAAAGCATGTTCTATCTTTTCCCAGTGTACAGCGCAGAACGGTGCCACACATGCGGCCACATATACATTCCCACAGACTGGCGTGTTACGGAGCCCTTTGGATGAGAACATGTTTTTGGCGTAACTTTTTTATTTTTATTTTCCACATACCACTGTACGCTCTTAAATCTGCATCAAAAAATACAGGGAAGAACATGACAAAAACAGCCGGAGCAGGAGCGAATCAGAAAAAACGGACAAACCAGGGACAACGTCAGCTCTCATCACAACACTGAAGTTTATAAGAGAACGCCGGGGAGTTCGTCCTCATCACACACAGCTGCGGTGAATGGAGCAGCAGCAGGGGACGGTGCATCTCATCACCAAAGGTTCTTCTCTCTGCAGTGCACATGGAAAAAGTTGCAAGTAGCATGCGGCAGCGTAGACATAGCTGATGCGCGCTCGACTCACAACACAGGAGCGAGCAGAGGCAGGCAGCACATACCCGCCGCATTGTCCCGGAGCTCAGACCCCCACGCCCGCACCTCCCGCAGTCCCTGAGCTCTGCCTGCCGGCACTGACATCAGCCCCCCCGCCGCAGCCAGAGCATGAGAGCCGCCGCCGGATTGGCCCGCCTCTTGGAACTTCTAATTGGACGCTAATAGACGCGCGGTGATTGCTGAGAGCTGCCTTTGTGAGGCGGCAAGAGGGAAGGGAGAGTTTTTAGGCTTCTGAGGTAGCGGAGAGGGAGAAGTCATAGAGAACGGCCCGGCTGGCTGCGGGGCAGCGGGAGAGAAGCAAGTCATTATAAAGCTATACCATGGGGGGCTAATCCACACGGACGTTATAGGGGAGATTTTACATTTGTTATATCGAGCAAAGATGTTTCCGTTACACCGCCACCCAATCATGGCTAAGGCTTGCATTTTTCCCACAGCTGTTTATAAATGAAAGCTTGGGGCTCTGATTGGTTTTCCATAGATTAGAACAGTTTTACCTCATACACTTCTGATAAATCTCCCCCATAAATCAAAACTACTCTATTTCTTGGTGAAAATCCATTTGATAATCACCATTGAAGATCCCCTATGCTGACCTGCACATGTTGCGGAGTATCCGACGAGAAGCACTGGCCGCAATTTACTTACATTGTGGCATTAATGCATGGCTTGCGCACAAATTTTAAAGTTAAATCCCAATCCCGCACTCTGTCCAAATCAGTTGGACCCCCCATTTCTGTGGCCTGATTGCGCCAAATGATAGTGCGTGCGACACAATCCCCTTCTAAATCCTGTCCCAGTGCCCCGAAAACCACGGATATGCGGCCCCGCGGGACCCTTAGTAACTAAGCCCCAATTAGGTGCAAATTTTTTATAATACAAGCAGTAGCATTAAAGTGAATTTGGATTTGGAACAAATCGGTAGCTCAGTGCAAAAATAAAATAATGATCATTGTTTGCTGTTCTTGTGCGACCTCGTGGATTTTGTGCTGTGTTTTTTTTACATGGTAGTATATAATGGAGAGTGAAAATCAAAGCTGAATAATATGCAGTTTCAAATGAGTTTCCTCCTCCTGATGGGATTGGAAAAATATATACACATGCATGCCGTAACATCCACATCACACACACAAAGTAGCAACACTAATAGGCAAGACATCTCCCACCTCGTAAAGACACAGGAAAATGCAAACACCTATTGAGCCTAGCCCCTCAACCCATTTGCATAAAGTCCTCATCCGGGTTGTAGATGCCTTAAAACTGTGGACTATAATGCAGATTTTCATGGGGGTAGCATGTAACATATAGCAATACGAGCGCCCACCCACAAAGCATATTTTGTGTGGATTTTCTGTGCATAGTACCAAATCCCAGATACCTCGGTGTCAAAAATCGCGCAGGATCTCCAGTCATTTTTTTGGTTTAAAATTCATCTCCATGATAAACAATTCTGTCTTAAAAAAATGTACTTGGTGAAAGATAATTTTCTATACCTGTAGCAATCAATTGTCCCTTAGAAACTAAATAAGCGTCCTTGATACAACACCACTTCCCTCTTCCCCATGCCAGATCAGCACATAGAAGCCACGAACATCTGGGATTAAGCATTCATTACGACTTTGGGCATGTGTAACTCCAAACCATTCTTTTGCCAAAACGATTTTTTCGTATGCGCATCCTCGCCAGCATAAGGTGGCTATCCAAGAACACGTTTCCCTTGGATACATGCTACATTTATGGGAACTTATTTTCACACAGTACAGTTAGTTTAATGACATCCAATTTGAAGACAGTATAATATATTTTTGAATTAATACCTGTGATCCCAGATTGAGAATAGTCTTTTAACTTACCGCATGGCCATTACTAAAGTAAATCACCAGTGAAAAAACAAAAAAGTACAAATACTCACCTGTGGGGCTGTATATTAGGTTTTTTTTTTTATAGCTAGGAGGATCTGTAATATAGTTTATATAGGTGGGCTGTATATAGTTATTATATGGATGCTGTATTAGTTATACTAGAGGGCTGTCTATATTCAGGGGGGCTGTAATATAGTTTATTTGCTGGGGGCTGTATATATTGATTGGCGGAGGGGCTGTAATATAGTGATTACTGGAAGCTGTATAGCAGTTATTGCTTGGAGACGGTATTATGATAATATTGGATGGTGATCTAGTTATTGTTTATGGCCTGTTATTGTTTATTCTATTTCTGGGGCCTGGAAATAGTTATGCTGGGTCGTATACAGAGCTACTGGGAGCTGTTATAGTGATTATGGGTAGGGAGCTGTATATAGTAAGTTCTTGGGGTGCTGTATATAGTGAGTACTGTGGCTTATACAGTGACTCCTAGGTGGCGGTATATATTTATAGCTGGGGTTTTTACATAGTGATTACTTGGTCTTGTATACTGGGAGTTTATATAGTATTGTTAGGTTTCCTGTTTACATTGATAACGTAGGATGGCTTATTCATTATTGCGGGGGGGGTTTGTTACAGTATTCTTGGGGGCTGTCTAATACGGGAGATGTATACAGGTAACAGTCCCAGGTTAAGTACAATGAGGTAGGTTCTATAGCTTTGGTTCGGTTCAGTTAATTTGTTGTAGTCTAAACTATATTATTTTATAACTGTAAACCCCGCCAATATTTTTTGGTCCTGTGACAATTGGATGTTAAAAATGTTTGGGATTGTCATAAAACCATGGTTTTACAATAAAGTCTTAATTTCAGACACCTGAATACTCTTACAGCTTATCATTGTATCCTGGGCCTAAAGACAAGTAAATTCCAACATCCAGAGGGCTGTTTGTAACTAGGGGTCGTCTGGTAGTCGGTGTTTTCTTAAGTACGGGAACCGCCTGTATAGTTATTGTTAGGCGCTGTATATAGATCATTACTGTTGGCTGTTATATTTATTGCTGTGGTGGGGTTGGACATATGATTATTAAGCTGGTTGCATGTAGTTTTGCTTGGTTGCTGAATATATGATTACTGGGGGACTGTACATAGTTATTTTCTTGGGGCGTATATACGGGGACTTTATATTTGATTGCTGCACGAGCTGTAATACAGTGATTACTGGTGGCTGATATATTTATTGCCTGGGGGCTGTATCACATTGATTACTTGGGCTAGGTATATTAGTACTGGGTACTGTATCAGTGATTGATGGGGGGCTGTATATAGTGGATTAATTGGGGCTTATATATCATTCGTGTGGTGGTATATACGGGAGCTTATATAGTTTATTGTTAGGGGTAGCGCTGTTACCGTGATTGCTGGGAGCTTATACAGTTATTACTGAGGCTGTTTTATTGATTCTGGGAAGCAGTAAATCAGTGTTTTACTGGGGAGGCTTAATATTGATTTAGAATTACTGGAGCAGTATACCTTTATACTGGGAGGGCTTATATGTGATTACTGGGAGCCGTATATGTTTATACTTGGATGCTGGATATAGTTAATTTGCTGAGAGTTAAAAACAAAAATATAGTGATTACTGGGGGCTGTATACCCGTGATTGGGATGGGGTCTTTATAGGTTATTAATTGTGGCTGATATATGATTACTTGTGGCTGTATATACTGGGGGGATCTTAATATAGTTTATTGTTAGGTGCTGTCTATATGATTACTGGAGCGTATGACATTATTACTGGGAGGGCTGTCATATTGTGATTACGGGATCATATACATTTATTACTGGGAGTCTGTATATAGCGATTACTGGGAGCCGTATATGTTAATTACTGGGTCTGTATACGAGTTATTTGCTGAGGAGGTGTATATAGTGATTACTGGGGGCTGTATCCATGAGTTGATGGGGGCTGGTATATAGTAGTTACTTGTTGGCTGTATATACTTGAGGCTGTAGTATATGTTGCTTGTTAGTATTACTGGTCTCAGAACGTAAGACTGGAGCTGTATAATTGATTACTGAAGCATATTACGTTATATTTGGAGGCTTAATATGCGATTACTGGGAGCCGTCTAATAGTTATATGTGGGTGGCTGTATATCGCATTACTGGTATCCGTATTAGTTTATTACTTGAGACTGTAATGATGAGTTATTACTTGGGAGGCTATACATGTGATGACTGGGAGCACTATATAGTTTTACTGGGAGTCAGTATACAATATTACTGGGAGGCTATAGATAGTGATTACTGGCGCAGTATATAGTTAGTACTTACTGTAAGGCTTATAGAGTGATTATACTTGGAGCAATCATATAGTTATTACTGGAAGGCGCATATAGTGATTACTGGACCGTAAATACAGTATTACTAGGGAGGCTGTATACAGTGATTACTGGGAGCGTTATACAGTTTATTCTGAAGCCTGTAGTATGATTACTGGGAGCAGTATACATTATTACTGGGAGCTGTATATAGTGATTCCTGGGAGTATATACGTTATACTTTGGAGGCTGTATATATGATTACTGGGAGCAGTATCAGTTTATTACTGGAGTCTGTATATATTGATTACTGGGAGCAGTATTCAGTTTATTACTGTCGGCTGTATATAGTTAATACTGGGACCAGTATACAGGTATTACTGGGAGGCTGTATTAGTGATTACTGGAGCAGTATACAGTTATTGCTGGGCTAGTAAATAGAGTATTGCTTTTCCTGTCGGGCCTACATTTTTGAAAGAAAAAGAGTGAAATTGGAAAAAAAACCTGATGAATGGTGTGTGGAGGCAAGGCTAGGAAACTGCAACTCATTTCCCATTCAAGTATATGTACGATGACCTGCAATAACATAACTTGCCCACTATACACATGATCAAAGCTGTGTAAAAATTGCAGCACGCATGGATGTAGGGGTGCCAATAGTATACCCACGGATCTGATATAATGACCCACCTAACCTTATGGTTAGCATAGTATCTCTCCTCAATTAAACTTTATAACACCCAATCTAGCTAATAAGTGCACACTGTCACTGCCTCCTGGATCCAATGTCCAAATTTAGCACTCTTCCTTTCTCACACTGCCCGCGTCTGCTGACCTTCGGCTTACCGGAGCTGGTTTCCTCACACTTAGCCCAGGCGTTCCTTCCTTGTAATATCCTCATAGAAGTGTCACTGTCCCATGTCATGACCTTTCTCCGTGTGCACATGGCACAGCAAACAAAAAACAGACAAAATCTCTTACAGGGACAGTAGTTTATTTCTAGGTGAGAGAATTTTGCCTGTTTTCCATACATGTATATACAGAGATTTGTAGCAATTTAAAGCAGACGTCCCCAGCATCTTCAACAAGTTGCATCCTTTAACCCCTGTCCTACCGATGCCCTTTTTCAGTGTTTTATCTGTTTTCCATTATTTGTTACCCTTCCTTAAAACCCATAACTTTTATTTTCTAACGTACATATCTTTTAGGTGCTTGTTTCCTGCATAACAAATTGTTCTTCCTAGTATGCGCTATTTCATATTCCTTTGCTGTTGCTCTGGGTAGCGTGAAAAAAACATCCCCAACAAAGTACAATTGACAAAAAGACACTATTTTGCAACCATGTCCTTTGTGAGCACTCTAAATGACTCACCATCCCTTTATTATCTGGGCAATTCGAATCGTGATGATACCCCCATTTATATAAGGTTGATATAATATTACTTAAATGTCATAGAGTAACCAAAACCTTTTGTAGAAAGGATTTTTTCATTTCAACATATCAGACGCTAAAAAACGGTTTCACACGTTGGTGTAGTGTCAGACCTTTTGTGGAAGGTGATATGGGGTTGCATGCACAGGCCACTAGGCTCCACTTTGGCCTTGGTACCTGACAATCAAGCACCAGGCAACCACAACAAAGGTAGCGACCCATGCACCATTATGGTGCCGGCTATGGGTTTCAACCGTCTACATTTGAACCCGCCCAAGGCGAATAATATTAAAACACATTCCGTAGGTAAACACACCACACGAACCCGTTTTACATTTATTTTGCTGTGCCCACCGGAGGTACATGCTAAAAAACGCAATTAAATAATGACTTCACATACAACACCCAAGAAGCTTGCGTTCCACACTGGCCGGTGTGGGATGTTTATCCCCCGCAATTGTGACCATAGCAGGCTACTACTGCGCCTATTTTTAAGACTCTCTTTCTGTTCTTCTCCATGGAGAGCGGCTCTTTCCCCTCCTTCTCTCCGCAGCTGTTGTGTGAAATACCTCGCGCGGTGCCAACAATGTGCCGCTTTGTCTGCATTTGCGAAATACAAATGCAACAACGCGGCACCACTGGGCGGCCGCGGCTTGAATCGCATCGGCGTTCTTCTACTAACCAACGGAAACGCCTATACTCGTGCACGAGGCCCGCCGGTTTCTGCGTTAGTTTAAATGCAAAACATGGCGGCTCGTTCCCAATCGCAGCATACCTAGAACGCCGATGCGATCGAGCCGCGCCTCGTCCGGTAGTGCGGCATTGGTCTGCGGTTGCAAACGCAGACAAAACACAACCTGTGGCAACGACCGAAGGTACATTCACATGTCCTTATGCCCAGAGAGCGATAAAGCCTTTTCTAATCTGGTCCCAGTGTACAGCGCAGGAACGGTGCCACACAATGTGGCACTGACTGCAGCCGGCCGCCTTTTGCCATCTATGGAAACGTACACTCCCCGGCCCTTTTATTAGGTACACATGCCTAGTACTGGGTTGGACCCCCTTTTTGGCCTCAAAACAGCCCAATTCTTCGTGTCATCATCACAGGTGCTGGAAGCATCTCGAGATTTTTGGTCCATATTGGACATGATGGCATCACACAGTTGCCTCCAGATTTGTCGGCTGCACATCCTGAGGATCTCTCCCGTTCCACCACACTCCCAAGATGCTCATTGAGTGAGATCTGGTGACTTTTGGAGGCCATTTGGAGTACAGTGAACTCTTGTCATGTTGCCCTGTCTCGGATCGCGGTGGCAGCACACTTGCCTCTCCCAGTTCGGCCCGCGGCCTCACCTCTCCGCGGCTCCAGCGGGTTCCCCGCAGCTCCGCGGCTCGGCGCGCGGCCCTGTCCCTAGGGGCGTCGCGCAGCGCGCGAACGTCGCGCTGAGATTTAAAAGGGCCAATGCGCCAAGATGTCGCTGCCTATTTAATTCCCGCCCTTCCTTGCCCTTGCTGGATCTCACAGTCTTCCCCATGAAGTGAAAGCGTCTCCGTGATTTCCTTCCCTGTTATTCCGGCGTTCTGTGATTCCGTGTTCCTGTGATTCCCTGCGGTTCCTGTGATTCCTGCTTCCTGTTGATGGCCTGTTGCCCGGCCGTACCTGTGTTCTGCTTCCGTGTGCGGCTTCCTGAGATCTATCTGACGTGAAGTGGTGGCTCCTTAATTACTCCTTGCAGCCACACCTGCGCGCGAGTCGCACCGTGAACGGCCTGGTGGAAATCCCCCGCAGCAAGTCCTCCCGCTTTGCTGCGGGCTCTGGTGACACCGGGTTCCACGTAGACGCCGGCGCTCGGGTCGCTAGTAACCACCCCCGTGGTTGGCCAGAGTGCCACAACGTCCCGGCCCCCTACACGAATGATTCCAGCTGTATGACATGCTTATCCTGCTGAAATTAGCCATCAGATGTTGGGTACATTGTGGTCATAAGGGATGGACATGGTAGCACCAATACTCAGTAGCTGTGGCGTTGCAAACGATGCTCAATTGGTAACCAGAAGGGGCCCGCAAGGTGCCAAAAACTATTCCCCCATTACACCACCACCACCAGCCGAACCCTTGATACAAGGCAGGAGGATCATGCGTTCATGGTGTTTTCCAAATTCCTGACCCTACCAATCCGATGTCGCAGCAGAAATCGGATCCATCATACCAGGCCAACGTTTTTCCAATCTTCACTGTCCAATTCGATGAGCTTGTGGCAATTGTTAGCCTCAGTTTTCCTGTTCTTAAGCTGAACGGAGGCACCCGGTGTGGTCTTCCTGCTGCTGTAGCCCGATCTGCCTGCAAATTCGACGTACGTTTGTTCAGAGATGCTCTGCTGCCCCACCTTGTTGTAACGGGTGGCGAATTTGAGGTCACTGTTCCTTTTCTATCAGCTCTACCAGTCTGGCCCTTCTCCGCTGACCTCGCATCAACAGGCATTTCCGTTTCGCCCACAGAACGGCCGCTCACGGGATGTTTTTGCTTTTTCGGACCATTCCTGAAAAAAAAAAAAAAAAAAAAAAAAAAAAAAAAAAAAAAAAAAACCCTGAATGGTGTGCGTGAAAACCCAGTAGATCACAGTTTCTGAAATACTCAACACCCTTCTGCAACCAACACCCTGCCACGTTCAAGGCACTCAATCAACCTTTTCTTTCCCTACTGATTCTACGGTTTGAACTGCAGGAGATTGTCTTGACCATGTCTCCTGCCTAGGCACTAGTGCCTCCAAAGTGATTGGGCTGATTAGAATTAAGTGTTTAACTAGCAGTTGGGACAGCGTGTACCTAATAAAGTGGCCGGGAGTGGTAGAACAGACTTAATTTGCGCACTATACATATTCCCACAGACGGTCGTGTTAAGAGCCCCTTCGGATGAGAACGGTATGTTTTTTGGCGTCACTTTTTTATTTTTATTTTCCACATACCACTGTAAGCTTGTGGGCAAAACTTCTCTAACTATCTCCTCAAACATACAGGAAACCTGAAAAACCAATGATAAACAAATCTGCCATACACTGAGGAAACACGGTATAGAGGAGGAAGAGGAAAAAGCAGCTTGTGTTGTACAGGCCAAAATAGATTGTGATTGAAACGGTTTAATTTAAAAGCAAACGCTAGTGTGATGGTGCACTGCCATCGCTTACTCATATCTGCGTAATTGGATATGTTACACATATTTTCCTGTTATTGATGAGTGACGTCATATTACCATTAAATTACCATCACAAGATGGGGTCGTTGCTATCATATTATGCGTCTATTATTATGGTGCTGAGGATGCCGGCCATAAGAAAACAATAAAACCTGCTATAATAAGCTGAAAAAGCATTCCTTTATTTCAAAAGCTTAAATTCATGCTCAATACATACCCAGCATCTGACCCTTAAGGCGACCATTTGGGTAATCTCTGTGTTGTGTTAAGTGTCCATTAATAAGTAATCTCTTATATTTTCTTGCTGGCGTTTCGTATAAGCGTGCGTCATGTGGGGGCAGGGCGAGGGGCATTTGTACCCATGCTAACACTAACAGGTTGCCGGCCCCGAATGGCGCCTCAAGCTATTTGGCTCGAATACCCTCCCCAAGGGCGGGAATGGGCCCAGAAAGCTATTTGGCATCTAATACCCACCACAATGGGCTAGATAGGAAACATCCAATGGAGAAAGGAGCTGTTATCACTGTACACGAGAATGTCAGTGTCTGTGGGGGTGAAATTTAGACAAATAGAAAGACAGAAAGAATAGGTCCAACCACGCCCCAACGCGGAGGAGATTGTCAGGGAGAGACGCAGAAAGACAGGTGACACGGGATGTCTTGCTGCTTGCAGCATCCAAGTTACTTTATGTATACTCAAATCCTGGGACTGCCCCTTACAGGCTGAACATAAGCGTTCACATATTACCATATAAGCGCTTACTTAAAACTGATGATGAAACTCAAAGGGGTTTTCCCACAAAACAAGTTAAGCCCTATCAACAGGATAGGGCTTAACTTGCTGATCAGTGGGGTTCTGAGTGATGAGATCCCCACAGATCATGAGAACGGGAGGGTCCAACGGAGTCTGACAGAGTCGCTCCCCCAGATGAGCGGTGCAGCCAGCCACGCGTGGCCGGGCTGTCCCATTCATCTCTATGGAGCTGACTGAGATTGCAGAGCACCAAGATGTGTGTCCTGCTGCTCTGCTCATCTCTGGGAGTGACAAGGGGTCCAACTGTGGGGGAAAACCCCTTTAAACAACTAAGGGGGAAGAGTCCAAGCTGAAGATTTTAACAGTGATGTACAATGTCTATTCTTAGGAAAGGTCTATGGCCTACTCCAGACACATGGCAATAATTGTGTACAAACAGAGGCAGATGTGGTATTTTGGGAGGGCAAATAAAGAAAAGTCTTGGGGCCCAAATGCAATATTTTGCCTGGGATGTGGTGCCACTGGATTCTTTTCTCCTCCTCTTCCAGTCGTTTGAATTTCTTCCCCTCTAATTTATTGATGATCTGTCTCTATGCTGCAGATAGATAACGAACCATGTCATTCTCACTTGAAAAATGGTCCTTAACCCTGAAACGCATTATGCTCTAAATAACCTTTTGCAGAAACTTGCATTCCTACTATTGGTGTGTACCTACCAACCACTTTCATTTGTACCTACTAAAACCAGTGTGCCTACTTAGGTTTAAGGATCTCATGAAGGCAGTCACCTTACACATTCTAGAGTTGTGCCTATAGTGTTGCACACTAGACAAAATTGTTGTCTAGTGGCTTGGACTCCGCTCCTCACCAACTCCCCACAAATACTGGTAGGTGATCAATCGTGGCTCCCTAGGGCAGGACCAAGTCTTGGCAAGCTTGTAAGCGCTGCTCCTCGTGTGCACTAATAAACATGAGTTTGCCGTGTCCTCTTGGGGCCGGAGTTATAGAGCAGCGGGTAGCTGAACACATTGTACCTAGTCTCCGTCTTGCACCAGCTCGCTCGACGATGCGCGCTCCGCCCTTTAACTAGCAAATTTGTGCCTTTGTTCACACACTGTTGATCCCTTAGGACTTCACCAGAGCAGACTGACGTACCATGACACATGTGTGCGATGACACATCAGCCCTTGCCCATTCCGCCCATGCACTTACACAACCCCGACACAGGGGTTTGATGCTGTGCTGATGGGGCCAGCCCTGGTATTTGGGTTGTCCTGGGGTTCTTTTCCTGCCTGAAACTAGCATTTCAAACAGCCGCCTTCCCGAACTGTAGAAAGACCCCCGCAGATGGCGTGTAAATGCGATATCATGTATGAGTCATTTTGGCTACAATATGGCGGCCATCCATTTCACTTGGATACGATCATTTCGTTAGACTGTATGGATTTGTGGCACAGTTTTCAGCATACGGAAGCCTTGTCCACAGAATGTCTTTCTTTAGCATGTCTCGTTATGGGGCGTCAGGACCAATACTGTGTTTAATATGGTATTTAAACAGCGGAATAGAGCTTACCCGAGACCCACACGTGGACAACCTTGTTGGTACCCCTGTTTTTAGCAGAACCACCCCAAATGGTACTAGAATAACTGAATTGAGTAAGAATAACATAAAATTTATATTAAAAGAATTAAATGAAAGGCCAATATTGCTTTCAACAATGCTTCACAGCATTTTTACACAACCTCACATCGCACACAGGGCCTGGAAGAAATGATGTTCCCATCTTTTGAGGCAATAAACAATTTCTGACTGTCATGAGACTCATGCCCCTTCGAGATATTGTCTGGGTTCACGCTCATGAGCAAAACTACAGTGGTTACGGAGTTACATGTGACACATGTTTAATCTCCTTCCAAAGATGCTCCGTGGATCTAAGTCAGGGCTCAAGAGCACTTCAGATAGTCAATGTTTTCCAAGCATTCTTAGGGTATTTAGCTGTTGTTCTGGGTAATCCTATTGCAAGACCATCACTGTGACTGAGACCACGCTTTCTGTCTTGATGTCTTGAGATTCAGTGTACCTTGCTACCGCTGCAGCAAAGCTGCTTCCACACATAACAGGCTCATCCAGGTGCACAGAAGGGGACCGGTTTTTAAGATATGTTTCATCTTTCGTTTGTGAATCTAGAGCTGATATACTTGCCAAAAAGTTTGATGATTTTCGTCTCATCTGCCAAGGAATTCCAGCAGTTGTGGCTTGTCAACATTAGTTTTGCAAATTTCAGTCTGCTTTTTAAGATTTATTTTCACCAATGGTGTCCTCTTTGGTCATCTCCCAATAAGTTCACCTTTGGCACAAACAACAACGGATTATGCGATCTGACACTGATGTTCCTTGAACTTGAAGTTCACCTTTAATCTCTTTACCTTTAACATGCTTGTCTATACATTTTGTTTTTAAAGCTCCTTAGACAACTCTTTCCTTTGCTTCCTCTGGTTGTGGAACACACCATGTCACCAAACAGCACAATGAGTGTCTGTATCCTATATGCAGGCCACTGACTGATTACAAAGTAGACACGTGCGATGCTAATTAGTGGACACACTTTTTTTAACATATCTTTTGCTCAATTTTTTATGGTACCCATCCTTGGTCAGGCTTGTTTCATGGGGTTTTTTAATTCTCGTTGAAGAATGGTTAATTCATAGAAATTTATTATTGACTTTTGTAGATTCAGTTCCTTCTGGGACATTGTGTGGTGGCAACCAATTTTGTCTAGTGTGCAAAACAATTAGCACCAATTCTAGAATGTGTAGTACTTAAGGGGCTGCCTAAGTACGTAACACAGTCGGGAAGTAAGAATAAATTAAATTCTATAAAGGACTAAATGAAAGGCAATAGTGCTCTTTCAAAATGCTTCTAACAGAATTTTTAAACGAAATCATGAAACAGCTGGAAGAAATGATGGTTCCTCTCTGAGGAATTCGGCACCTCTAGCAGATTAGTTGGTCACTACTCATGAGCAACTGCTCCGTTGTCTGGGGGTGACATTGTCTGACAACCTGTGCATCTTTCCAAGATGCTACAAAGGATTAGGTTCAGGGCCGTAGAAGCCCTTTCAGAATAGTTCCAGGGTCTGTCCTATGGACAGATGAGACTAAAATCATCAAACTTTTTGGCAAGGTGTATCAGCTCTATGTTCACAGAAAGAAAGATGAAGCATATCTTATAAAGAACACTGTCCCTTCTGTGACACATGGATGAGGCTCTGTTATGTTGTGGAGCTGCTTTGCTGCATCTGTACAGGGTACAATGAAATCTCAAGAGTCAGAAAGCTTGGTCTCAGTCACAAGTGATGGGTCTTGCAATAGGATAATGACCCAAAACACACAGCTAAAAACACCTAAGAATGGCTTGGAAAACATTGGACTATTCTGAAGTGGCTTCTATGAGCCCTGACCTAAATCCTATCTAGCATCTTTGGAAGGAGATGAAACATGTTGTCAACTGTTTCTTTACAAAACATTAAATAGTGCTATTAAAATTGCAATTTGGCTCACAATAAAAAGCTAAACACAAAAAGACTAAGTTGAACATAAAACGGAGTTATGGCTCAGAAAGGGGTTAACGCACAGCGGATGTTCCCTTTGCATGAATTTTTTTTTCTGCTGTGAAAGATTTTTGCACTGCATGTGGAAAGGAGATAAACATCTTAAAATAAAGTAAAACAAAATAAATATACTTATTATAATTCCAACTGTGCACCGTTCCCGCTTGGTTCCCGTTGTTTACAATTCCACATGATATCGTCCTGTCCTGAATCGTGTCATCATTATGGAATACATCATTACGTAGGATTGTAAACAGTGCCAAGGTCTGAGGAGACTGATAGTACAGTAATGAAGCTGAATTGGTTTAGCTACTTGCAATTTGTTTTATTATTTTATTGTCCCAGGTCCGAAACTGATTATCTTGAAATGGAGTTTTATTAAAAAATGATATTCACCAAAATGTCTCTTAACTTCCACAGTCTAACAGTAGACATGACATGATCTGCCAAGCTGTTTAGGTCTAGTGTGTAAATTCTCAGAAACTTAGAGCTGTCATCATTATGGAATACATCATTACGTAGGATTGTAAACAGTGCCAAGGTCTGAGGAGACTGATAGTACAGTAATGAAGCTGAATTGGTTTAGCTACTTGCAATTTGTTTTATTATTTTATTGTCCCAGGTCCGAAACTGATTATCTTGAAATGGAGTTTTATTAAAAAATTATATTCACCAAAATGTCTCTTGACTTCCACAGTCTAACAGTAGACACGACATGATCTGCCAAGCAGTTTAGGTCTAGTGTGTAAATTTTCAGAAACTTAGAGCAACCCTCCAATCTCAACAAAAATATTGAAACCTCTTGAAATGTAGAAAATGAGTTGTAAAGCTCTACAGAATTTGATGGCACTATATAAATAAAGAGTATTATTATTACTTTGCTTATTATTATGATTACCTATGTCCGGCAGTTTCTTTGCTATCCTCCTCAGTTTAGCCTGTCCCTGCAGTCGCTGTCTTCCCCAGCTATACTAATTATCTCCGTGAGACTGTACAGTTTTTAACTAAAGAATACAGATACAGTTTCACAAATGGGAGGGTCTTCTGCTCCATGCTCTCTTTGGAGGGAAGCAAATGTCATGTGATGCTAGCAGAAGAGCTGAGTGTTTGCAGATCTGTGGATGTAGAAGTCCCCTTCAAAGAGTAGTGAGGGATATCTGATCTGATAAGATAAAGTTTGTTGCATTCACTTGTGCTATTGATTTATGTAGAGTTTTTTGAAAACGGTGGAGATACTTTCATTGGTGTGAATGTAGCCTAAGAGCGATGCAAAACTGGCATTTTTGGTCCGTTTTTAGTCAGTTTTTCCACAATATCTTAATAGAAAAAAACAGGTTTAAGCGCCAAATGCATGGTATAAACGGACTGAAAACGGCGGTTTAAAAAGGACATAAAACGCCATGTGTGACATCACAAGGGGGCGTTATTACCATACATTTCAAAACACATCCAACAGATCTGAGAAGAGTTTGCCTAATTGCATTGGCCTATCCCGGTGGATATGGCCTAACTGAATTGTGGGAAACCCTTTAAGCACAGACAACAGGAGCTGCTAACTTTTTTCCTTGTATTTTAATAGACGTATCTAACACTATATATACGCCGAGGAGTTATATATTATTAATGACAATTTTGTAATCCTCCCGGTTAAAAAATACTCCTCAAAAATGTGAGAGGGTATTATACCTTCTGGAAAAATGTTTAGTGCGACCTCTGGCCGCGCGAATGGTAAGCGCCGATGGGCGTACCTCCTGCGCCGAAGCAAGCTCGGCTATAAGTTTAAAAAGTGTTTTTACCGCGATACCGCGAGTTTAAAACAAACAAAACTAAGCTCCGGCACCAGCTCAACCGGCGCTGGTGCTGGTATATCCGTTACACATGCCCACTTTAAGTGGTCTCGGTTCCTTTAAGTTGTAGCAAGTCGAAAATTGATTATTTATCATTGTAACACCAGCCAAATTTTCTTTTGGTCATTGTGACAAAGACATTTTTAAAAATGGGGGATGCGTTATAAGAACCAGGTTTAACAATAAATCTTCACTGCAAAACGTAGATTGTTACAGCGTCTATTGTAGCCTTAGGCAAGTACAGTAAAATACCAACATCCACAGGCGTTGTAAACTAGGAGTCGTTTTTTCAGTGGGTGTTCGTCTTAAAAGTAGGGGCCCGCCTGTATATATTAAAAAATTATGTCATTTTGTGGATTTTCCAAACAGAACAATATGTCAGGTGACAAGATCGCATGAGCATAGCCATCTAAATAGTTTCAAGTAAAAATATGTATACAATAGGGGTGACGGATTTATTTTAAAATAAAGGTAGTGCTCACGTTCACACTTGTATGGAGATGGTGAGATGAAATCCTGTTCCCCTTTTGATCATTAGCGAGAGTGAAAGAGTCATGGATCATGGGACCAATTGTAACCTCAGGGTGGGTTTCTTGTTCCTGTGATGGTGCAGTAACACAGGGGGGGGGAGAGTACATTTACAAAGTGGTCCACGCCATTCATCGCCGGTTTCCTGAATTTGTAAATTTTGACACCGCTATTTACTGGTGCGGGTTTTTGGCGCATCTGCGCCGGCCTCAACGACACAGATTGGGGGGGGCCGACGGACGATCTGACGGTTCGGGACAACGCTCAGGATTTAAACAATCTCAAATGTGTCGCCTTAGGACATGCACTCACCTGTCGCGACTCAGCGGGAAGCGACACATGCAGGATCTCGGAGCATCGAAATTGATGCATCGACCGGGGGAATGCACCTTCGTCGGACCATCCCGAACGGGGATTGCACCGACCGGGAAAGGAAATGTGCCCCCAGTATGGCCACTGCACAGCACAGGGGGGGGTTCCTCTGGACCTCTAGTGGGCAGGTGCAACTGATTCATGTTGGGAGGGGGTGGTAAAGGGGTGGGTCTACCCTGGGAAAATAATGCACCAAAGTTATTAGATGGGTCATCAATATACCCAAAGTAGACAACCCCTTTGAGGAGGTAATACCTTTTAATGATTACCGTTTCATCTACAAACAAATTGTGAAATGTGTCTGACATGTGTTTCACAAACGCTATATACGCTAATAAGGCTAAAAGTGTTTGTTATACTTCATTAAGCCAAAAGAATGGGGATTAAGATTTTTCTAACCCCGGTCTGCATTTCTTCATACATCATAAGCATGATGTGTGTTGCAGAAGAAATGGAAAGTGCTATTAATCACCATCAAGTTATGCATGCTAGGAACCGCCGGGATGGGAGAAAATGGGAAGTTCCGCATCAACATTCTAAGGTTTTAAAAAGAACTAAATAATAAGAAATCCACAATTGTTTCATGGCTAAAAGAAGCAGAAAAAAAAAGCTAACAATCACATGAAGTATATTAGGAGTTAGCGCTTTATTAGGATTTCTTTTTTTTTATTCGTATTTTGCAAGCAAGCGGCAGTCTGGATTAACTAACCTATATTTACCCAATTGAGCATGAAAGATTTCATTGTGTAATCAAGCTTTAGCGGAAACACAGGATCCACGACGCAACACCAAAACGCATTTATTCTGGGATCATTGCGGTTAAAACACAGGGCAAAGAGCGAGGAGAAAATAATGTACAGCAATAAAAGGGAACCGTACGGGATATAACTTTTAGCTGCGACAAGTTCCAATAGCATGTGCTGATGCAGATTTCACAATGTCTTTTGTCAGAATAAAAGAATCAGTTCAGTAGTTTATATAAATCTGATTTATCTTACCAGGGCTCCCTACCCACGCCAGCATGTGCCTCCCATCTGGAGGAGTGTGGAGGAGGGAGGAGCCGACACAGGGCACACACAGATTGCAGTGTTCCCCTCGGATCAACCAAGCGTGGCAGGGAGCCAGATATGGCAGCACGGTATGGGGGTCAAGGTTTCATAGCCTTGCAGCACTTGGAGGGACCTGGATTCAAGTTGCCAGGGTCAACTTCTGAAGAGTGGTATGTTCTCTCCGTGGTTTGGTACCTGGGTTTAATCGAGTACAACGGTTTCCTCCCACACTTCCAAACATACTGGTAGGTTTAGATTAGATGGAGCCCCATCGGTGACAGTGACCGATTGGCAAAGCTGCTGTGCAGAACGCTGAGTAATCCGTGTCACTTATAAATAACGAATTATTATTATTATTATTATTTTTATGGATTAATACCTAATTCTTAACGCTATGAAATGATTCAGAATGCTGACAAAGGACATTTTAAAATGACATAGCAGGGGCTATTGGCAATATCTCAATGCTAAAAATGATAAAAAATGACACTCTGGTGTTCCTTTAAATCTGTGAAAGGTAATAAAAAACAAAAACAAAATACACTACATAATAAACAGACACGACCGGCCACAATGAGGGCTCCTGTTCCCAAAGCTACTTCCTGACCCCATTTCAAGACTAGACTAACTTTTAAATTACACTATTGAGCATTAGAGGCTTCCATCTGTGATAAGTTTTACAGGCCTGTTAACCCTGTCAAGTTCTCCATCCTGATGCTTCAGTGAGAGGTAGAGTGCTCACTGACAAGTGCTGAGGAAAGCAGAGCGGAAGGGTTTAGAAAATGTAACAGCCCGTACAGCCAATCCCAGAGGGCTAGGATAGCTCTTTGGTCTATTAGCATAATTTTAACGTAACTTAGAAGGGAAGGAGGCCATGGATAACAAATATAAGAAGATTACCACAGTCCGGTGACTGGATCAATGGCGTAAGTGTCCCTGGTTTATCATGGTTGATTTGATGTAAGACAGTGAAAGAAGCACTTCTAGAAAAGCAAAATTATATTGTGTGCATCTCAGACCGTTTGTCATTGGCTGTGAGATCCCCTCCACACTAGTGACAGTAGAGATACGGTTGATCCATACACTATAATGGGGGACAGCATCATGATTGGGGAAGTATGAGACAATCTGCTATGCATTGGATGTCCCATTCTGTGTTGCAGGAATCATTTACATATGTGCCTGCGACATTAAACTGCACGCTGGTTGCTGCCAACCATGTTTCTTTTTTTCTTTCGGATGAGTTTTTTTTATATTCTTTACTTTCTTTATTTAAGAGTGTAACAACTAATGTTTCTTTTTCCAAGGGGGGGACATATATATATTTATGTCATAGGAAGCCGTCAGAGCAGCTGCTGGCACCAGAGGATGCAACTAGAAACAACTGGCAGCACCATGTCGTGGACATCTTGTCATGTTTGTTTTCTCTGCGATGATACATAACAATGCGACTTGCGCCGCCAGAAACAGCTGATCTGGAGGTTCTGCCTAAGACCCCCGGAGCTAATACATTAACTTACTGACAACTATTTAGAAATGCTAATGGCCACAGGTTATTGTGTTAGCAAAAACACAAAAGTAGTTTAAACCACACAACCAGGGGCACATAGTACGAAATTGCACTTTATAGGGAATACATTTTTACTCATTGTAAATGGTAGCAGAGGCAAAAATCGACAAGCACAATAACCCCCATCAGACGCGCCGATCTGGTAATATGATGGCCGCATACACGGAGATGATTGTGTGTGCACGTGGCGTATGTCACGCTATAATAGCTGTCATTTACACCATGGATGCTTCAGTCTACTTGGGATGTCGTTAGCACAATATAAAAAGGACGTCACCACGTGAAAATGCAGCGTACCAGGCCTCAGTATGAACAGTCCATGAAACTCCACCACGCTGGACGGCACAATGGCGGGGATACTGGATGCAATCAAGTCACTTAGGGATGTCTTCAGAGTTTCTGTAAATGATTATTAAATACAGACAAGGTCACCCTCATGAGAGGTGCCCCCCCCCCAGGAGGGCCATCCTCAGAGATGAGAGGCGTCCCCCCCAGAAGAGGCCATCCTCTCAGAGATGAGAGGTGGGCCCCCCCACCCAGGAGCCCGGCGGGAGAGGCCTCTCAGAGATGAGAGCTTCCCCCCCCACCAGAAGAGGTTTTTTTTTTCCTCTCATCAGAGATGAGAAGCTGCCCCCCCAGGAGAGGTCATCTCTCAGAGATGAGAAGCTTGCTCCCAACCAAGGAGAGGCCATCATAGAGAATGAGAGGTATTACACCCCCAGAAAGAGGACAATCATCCGAGATGATGAGTTGTTAGCAACCCACGCAGCGGAGGTTCTTGCGGAGACGGAATCCTTAGAGATGAGAGGATCCACCCCCCCCCCCCAAGAAGAGGTCATCATCATCAGAGATGAGAAGCTGCCCCCCCAGGAGAGGTCATCTCATCAGAGATGAGAAACGCCCCACAGGAGAGGTCATCCTCATCAGAGATGAGAAGGCAAATGCCCCAGAAGAGGCAATCCTCATACAGGAGGTAGAGATATGGAGAGGTGCCCCCCCAGGAGAGGCCCATCATAGAGATGAGAGGTTCACCACCCCCAGGAGAGGTCATCCTCATCAAGGAAGATGAGAAGCGGCCATATCCCCAGGAGCGAGGCCATCCGCAGAGATGAGAGGCTCAACCCCTCCCCCCACGACAGAAGAGGCCCATCCTCATCAGAGTGAGAGATGAGAGGCCCCCCACAAGGAAGATGGTACATCCTCAGCAGAGATGAGAAGTGCTCCCCAGGAAAGGCCATTTCCATCATGAGAGCATTGAGAGCGGCTGCCTACTAGGGAGAAGCAACGACCGAGGCACCACTCTCCACTGAGAAGCTCATACAGAAAGGACGTGCTATGCCCCCCTTGGAAAGAGGCCACCCTGACAAGGCCAACCTCACGAGAGATGAGAGGCCCCCCTGGAGAGGACAACTATGAGAAGTCGCCCCCAAAAAAGGTCTTCGCCCCCCCTGGACCCATGGAGAGGCCACATCTCATCAGAGATAGGAGACTACCCCCACAAGAAAGTATTTTTGTCTCCTGAGGTACTCCCAACCCATGCTGAATACTTTACACATTATCGGGACAGCGGCTCGCTCATAAACACAAACACTTAACAAGCAGGTATATTATTAAATTTCGGATGGAGGGAAAAAGCTTTGACAAGCGAGAAAGACTAATTTTCGGGAAAGACCCTTCCTAACCTTTTTAAGAGTTTGACATATTTAAGGTTTAAGTATGACGAAAAAAAAAGGAAAAAAAATATATTGTTACAATTAAAAATTCCCCATTGGTCACACACAAGGATAACACACACATCTATGCTAATCATACACATACACCTTTGAATATATTGTAGACAGACTGAGTGTGGAATGTAGCCTCACACCTGCACAGGCAACTCCATTCATCTCTCAATCCACACACTCTTCTTCAAACCAGTTCCAGCTTCTTCATGTCTTTTCTGGCCCCAATCAAGGGCAGCACGATGAATGGTTACAGGACATTGCAACGTAGGCTGGCCAACCTCTGCTTTCTCAGAGATTGGGTGTGGAACATGATTTGTAAGCGCTCCCTGATTCAAGACATTGCGTAAGGAGGGTCTGGAGAGACTTTTTAACAGATTTTTTTTTTTAGCCTCAAAAGTTTACTTATAAGACAATACAATAAACTTAATAAAAAATCTGAATCCAGACTCTGAAGAAGACAAAATACACTTCAAAAATAAAATAGAGAACAAGCCCTTAAAGGGATTCTGTCACATAAAGTATATTGTTGATGTTGTTTGGTAGCTGTTGACAGTTCCAAATAGCCG
Organism: Engystomops pustulosus; assembly: GCA_019512145.1. Lineage (NCBI taxonomy): Eukaryota > Metazoa > Chordata > Amphibia > Anura > Leptodactylidae > Engystomops > Engystomops pustulosus. The sequence continues at coordinate 18,774,318 of CM033642.1, read as the reverse complement.
ATGCTTTGCCAATTAAAAATGCATTTTCTGCATTCTGAATAGTTTGTAGGTTGTAATTTACTTAATGGCTCCCTACCAGCAGCCGATCTGGTGGTCCCAGCGAGTGAGGGGGGTCGGGTCACCTCCCTCCACTCTCTGTTCATGTGCATTGATCTAGCAGGGGGAGGAGGAGACGTAGAATGGATGAGGGACACAGGTACAGCTGCCACCCCTATCAGGACTCACAACGATTCTGGCAGGGAGCAGGGTAAGGTAAATTTAATATAATAAAGAAACGCCATTCAGACATGCTGACAAAATAATTATTTAAACAGACATAGCAAGCTCCTCCTGGAACATGTCACCATCTTTAAAAGCTTGCTTTGAGGACAGTTGTTACTTGTTCTTATCGTGAGGGGATTGTTCTTTAAAATCAAACTATTATCAAATTTATTTTATCATCTCTACATGCAAACCTGGTTTAGCTTGTGCTCTTAGCAATACCTTTGAACCTCAATTTGTTTACATTTTCGTATATTGAAACTACTGTATATTCATAGGATCCATCCGAGCATTCCCCAAGGGGAAAGTCAAAACCTTGTCAGAGTGGTTTTTAGGGTCACAAGTGGCCAGTCCTGATCAGCCAAATGTCCATATTCCGTGAATATGCAAGTCGTCTAAAGTCCAATGCCATGGCAAGCTGAACAGTGACACAAAACAGGTCGTATCATATTGTGTGGAGATCTAGGACAAGATGTCTTTCTCTACTAGTTCTGTAATGGCAGAAGTTGATACTGGAAGTTCTGGAACCAGACAATGCAGGAGGGATCAATGAAATCATAGGGTGAACATGAAATAACGTTATCAGAAAATGTACTGCAGTAGCACCAAGGCATTATAAGTTATTAGTACGTCCCACACTGCAGTATTCTGCTAAATACGCTCAGGGTTTAGAGATACTAGAAAGAGAAAACAATCGAGAAAAATATGCAAGTGCCCATGGGCATGGCTTAGAGATCGGATCTAGAAAACCTATATCCCACATTAACCTACGTCCTAGGCAATAAGTGGTGCAGCGGGGCCACAGTGCAACAGAAAAGTTTTTCTGTGTAGATTACTAAAGTAGATTTCTTTCCCCAAATATACTCAAAATTGTTGATAGCTTTCATGCGACTTACATACAAAACAATAAATACCGTATACCACAGAACAATGCTCCTCTTTGATCTCACCTTTTTGTATGATTTTATATTGCTCTGAAGCTACTTGTCAGAGATTTCCTCGCAACCAGCTAAGTGGAGGGGGGGGGGGGATAGTCACCTCTTACTGTCTTTACCAGAGTTGAGTTCATACAAGATGCCAATAGTTACATTATGCTTTTGTGTTCTCTCATGAAGAAATAACATTGCAGCAAATCCAATGAAATTCCAAGAAGTAAATATACTGATGATTCTTCAAAAGATAATGTATACAATACAGCAGGGAATTATAAAAATGGTGTTTTTAATGCCATTCTTAAAATCCCCCTTCTGTATTGGATAAGATTTACTACATACCTAATATTTAGTACCAGATCTAACTTGGAGGATGTCTTATGGTAAATTAGACTATAGAAATCCGGCGAGCGGAAGTTCACGCCCCTTCCACCCCACTCCCGGCACACCCAAAGTGAGACAGTAGGTGGAGAAGCCAGGAAGTCATAATGAATTTCCCTCAAAGGGGCAGTCTGTGTGGGTATTACCAGACCAAGCCTGAGACTCCAATACACGCTCTCCTATTCATATTACATTGTGATTAGATTTAGGCACAGTCAAAAGCAATCCCAAAAATTACATGCAAAACAGCGAGGCTTCATAAAGGTATTTAATTATGCTGATGGCATCCAACAACATTCGCATGAGGCCACACCATGATTTAGGAGATGCTAAAATTTAGAAAAAAAACCATAAAAAAAAACAAAAAATCTCACTGCAACGGGAGTATGAAACAAACACCTCGGATCTGACCGGATTGGAGATACGGATTTAATTTAGCTTTAAAGGCAAAGGACGCGCCAGGCATATAAAAAGATAGAAGTGTGAGGACTGCCAACTAAAAGTGTGTGCTGCCTTATGGGCCAAAGCGTATAATCGACCGTTACGCCCCAAATTTGCGAAAGCAAATTTGGTATACAAGAGTCCAGGATACTGTGTACAAAGTCCAGAATATCGCAGGAACCATCATCGGATCCGCTGTAAAGTCAATTATAACCCTATTGATCTGGTTAAATACGGGGTAGTTGTGAACACCCATAAATCTGCTACAGCAACAGACCCACATGAATAAGCCGCCACGCTACTCACAAAATAGCAGAAATATAGACAAAGTAGGTTCACCATACAGAAGAGAGAAAAAAAAAAAATCACCCACTCCTAATGCATTTGGAGAACAGAAAAGGTGGCGCAAACCTCAGAATCGGATCCAAAAATGCTCTACATACATAGATGATTTTAATTATGTATAGAAAAAGATCCTATCGACTCAAGCTTTAATGATATTGATAACTGAAGCTTTTATACAGCGACAGCCCCCAGCCCCAAGTGCAAATTCTAAATCAGAAACTTTGATTGAAGAACAATGAGAGCTATTGACGTTCCGCGATAGGTTCAAAGGTTTGTAGACAAGATAACAGTACAACGTGTTGCAGTATGTTTTTAGATATCATGTTTTTTTACGCAAATCAATCAGGATCAAAAGATATGAAAGCGATCATTGCCCTTACCGCCCTTTTTATGCAGACGCAGATAGGAGTTTATGCCCCTATACTCATAGCAGATTCAGCAATCACACCCCAAATGCATGTGCTGCCTTTTGTATTAAACGGGGCTTTCCCATTTCCGCAATTAATGCTATTGGTTGTATTATAAAAATGTATGGCAATTTCAGATAGTTTCGGTATAAATTTTGCAACGTTTTAGAGATCTCTGCTTGCTGCTTCTATAGAAAGCTTCTGTGTTACTAATTCCAGGTGGAGAGAAATTGACCATGGTCACACAGGTGCCACAGCTCTATATCACACAGCTCTGACTTACCCTCTATGATAGAACGAGCTAGTGCACCTGTGTGACCATGGTTCTAGTTTCTCTCCCACTGGAATTAACCAGAAGCAGTTTTACTTTACAGGCGGTCCCTACTTAAGAACCCGACTTACACTCAAGCCACCCTGTTACAAGACCTCGTGATTGTTGGCGTAATTATCTTACTTAGTCCGTAGGCTACAAGTAAACAGCTGTAAACGTTATCACAGGTGTCTGTACTGCAAGCTTTTCTATCCTCCTGGTTCTTATGACAACCCCCAAACATTTAAAATTCAATTGTCACGGAGATCAAAAAAAGTTCTGGCTGGGATACAATGATAAAAATAACAGTTCTGACCTTACATCACAAATTCAACTTAAGACAAAACCTACAGACCCTCTTGTATGTAACCGGGGGGGACTGGATGCCTGGTAGTATACTTTCCATAAGAATTTCTATGCTGACGTGGCTTTTGTTTCTTGAAATAACCTTATCCCATGAGTTATAATATTAGTTACAAGAAGGTACTTATCCCACTCACTAGAAGACAGGGGTTTGGACAATTTCAACATTCTTAACCTTAATTTAATAGTCTTGTACGTCTTCAATAGTCTCATTCCCATTCTAACTTTGTTTCTTTCATGAATCAGGGATTAGGCGACATTCACAACGGACTTTAGGGGACGTACTGTGTATTAATGGCCGGTAGCCGTCCTCTCCCCCATACATCGCCAATGCGCGCCAGACACCAAACGTGCGGCACCGTACAGCTCTGAACCCGTGTAAGAAGTATGGACATGTCTATCTCTATCCGAATACGGACACGGTTTGTGCCATATATTTATGCAAGAGGGGGTGGACCGGACGCGGGAGCATCCTCTCTCCAAACTGAGCCAGTGCCCGCCATGCTACAGATACAGGGGGAAGGGCAGTGTGAACATAGCCTTGGATTCCAGGATGGCAAGAACGATTGCTTACTACTCATACTACCGACTCAGGAATAGGTGAACCGAAGCACCCACCAACCTTGGACGTTTTGAGTACAAATTTTGTGAAAGTGGTATTAAAAAGACCATAATAAATACAAACGTTTGTAGTGAATAATGGCGGAGGGAAATCACTGGACGAAATTTTTAACAGGGGAATGCGAGAGGACCAAAAGGAAGGCAAAGGAAAGAGGTAAATCTAAAAAAAAAAAAATCTATAGGAACTTTGGACTCATAACGTGCTTATTAACACGCAAAAAACAGCAAAAAAACATGAAAAGAAAAAAACGGACCGAGAGGCCGAGTACAGACACAGATTCTACATCATGTTATTGGCTGCAAGAAATGAACAGGTGCCAAAAAGGTCACCTCCTAAAGGCTTATGATGAAAAATCTCCGAGCAAAGTTCCTTTTGTGCATAGTATTTTTTCAGCGCCAACTTGTCCATCTTCCCAAATTATTGAGGGCGGTGGTGTGTTTGTATTTCTCTGCCGGGTCTTGTCAAAACTGCAATAGCCATTTGTATGTTTTATATGTACTTGAAAAATTCAGCCGCCCACTAAATACTTTTAGGGGTGGAATGGAGGTGGGACCCGGGGGTAACGGCTGCATTTTGCATATAAATGACGTATTACATATATATTATTTCTATAACTTTCAATGGTAAACAAACCATAAACCGTTTTCTTTAAATTAAAAAAAAAGAATAAAAAAAAGGCTTACTGCTTGTTAAGCAGGAAATTACAGTATATTACTTGAGTATAAGCCGAGCACCCCTAATTCTAAACAAAAATAATCAGGGAAACACCTATTGACTCGCGTATAAGCCGAGGGGGGAAATGCATGGTGGTTACAGCTCCCAGATATATGTCTGGCCAGCCATGCGCAACAGCTGCCAACCAGCGTGCATATAGCCTGCCCAGCCCATGTGTAGGAAAAAAAAAAATAACACTGTAACTCATCTTTTCCGAGTCCCCCATAGGTCCTCTTTGTCTCAGACAGCAAGAGGAACTACGGGTGACGTCACGAAATGTGAGTTTGTCCTGTTTTTAGTGACCGAGTATAGCCGAGTATTAGGGGTTTTGTGAGCACAAAAAATTTTTTTTTGTTCGCTGCAGACCTGACAACAATAGCTGATTACTCGAGATATCAGGAACGGTTTAATGTAGCTAGAGGGCTGTCTGGTGTGAAGAAGAGCCCATATCGATGGAGATCCCTCAGCTACCTCCTTGGTGCATACAGCACCAGGCATGTGCATGTGCGCGGGAGTCTACAATCATTGTGATATTGGTGACACCCATATTCCAGTGTCTTAGTTTTCTTTTTTCTGGTATATGTTTACGGTTTAATTCGAAGTTTAAGGGTATTTTACACTAAAACGTATCTCGCTGCCATAGCTGGGTGGTTACACGCAGCGTGCTAGAGAGGCGAGAGGGGTAAGCAATGCTCACCCTTCCCCTTCTCATAACGATGCATAGGAAAAAGCTAAATAGCAGGGTTTATGAACGATATAATCTGGAAAATAACTTAGAAATCAACATATGAACAAAAAAAACGGATGGGGAGATAGGGACAATGGCAAAACCAACAAAAAAAAAAAAAAAAATCTAGGTCGGCGCATCTTTCTGACAATAGGCCAAGATTGTGCCACCTGCTAAAACACCACACTGGGTCTGTAGTTTGCGGAAAAACTTGCAGAAAAAATAGTGTTGGTAGGTTGTAGCAAGTGCGCAGCCACAGACGAAGGAAACACCGCGTACAAGCCCACTCAAGCCCTTCTTACGGTTTGTTCGTGTACTCATGCCCACATGGCAGGACGTTAGCGTCGGTCAACAAATATTAATGGCCATTGAAGACCGAATAAACTCTCCCCTTTGTCCTACGCTACAGCAGTGGCTCCGAGTTTAACCCTCGCAGTGTGTCACCTGCCTCCAGAGTAGTTAATCTAGTGAGCTGTAGGGTTTCTAACATTTTGCGTCTGTAATTTGGGCTAGAATATGGAACATCATGGAGACCGGCCAAGTCACTGCCATTACTTCTCTTTTTTTGAGGCGGTTAATTGCACAAATCGTTTTATTAAGGCAAAAAAAAAAGGCTTTAGTACAATATTTTGGGTAAACTATAATAAGCAGCAGGGGAGCAGGAATGAAAGACGGCACAAAACTGAAAGGCCTCGATTTTCTGGGGAAATTATAAACAGGGAGCGGACAATCTGCCTGGCACTGGATTCATTGTATTATTGCTTTAAAATCTGTTCTTTAAATTGTGAAGATTTGAGAATGTAGTAAAAACTGCGGCCGTCTGAGAAAGCCATAGACATTAGTGACCTGCTGGATGCAGTTTAGAGGGTTAACAAATTACCTACATTGGTGTGAATGTAGCCTAAGAGCGATGCAAAACTGGCATTTTTGGTCCGTTTTTAGTCAGTTTTTCCACAATATCTTAATAGAAAAAAACAGGTTTAAGCGCCAAATGCATGGTATAAACGGACTGAAAACGGCGGTTTAAAAAGGACATAAAACGCCATGTGTGACATCACAAGGGGGCGTTATTACCATACATTTCAAAACACATCCAACAGATCTGAGAAGAGTTTGCCTAATTGCATTGGCCTATCCCGGTGGATATGGCCTAACTGAATTGTGGGAAACCCTTTAAGCACAGACAACAGGAGCTGCTAACTTTTTTCCTTGTATTTTAATAGACGTATCTAACACTATATATACGCCGAGGAGTTATATATTATTAATGACAATTTTGTAATCCTCCCGGTTAAAAAATACTCCTCAAAAATGTGAGAGGGTATTATACCTTCTGGAAAAATGTTTAGTGCGACCTCTGGCCGCGCGAATGGTAAGCGCCGATGGGCGTACCTCCTGCGCCGAAGCAAGCTCGGCTATAAGTTTAAAAAGTGTTTTTACCGCGATACCGCGAGTTTAAAACAAACAAAACTAAGCTCCGGCACCAGCTCAACCGGCGCTGGTGCTGGTATATCCGTTACACATGCCCACTTTAAGTGGTCTCGGTTCCTTTAAGTTGTAGCAAGTCGAAAATTGATTATTTATCATTGTAACACCAGCCAAATTTTCTTTTGGTCATTGTGACAAAGACATTTTTAAAAATGGGGGATGCGTTATAAGAACCAGGTTTAACAATAAATCTTCACTGCAAAACGTAGATTGTTACAGCGTCTATTGTAGCCTTAGGCAAGTACAGTAAAATACCAACATCCACAGGCGTTGTAAACTAGGAGTCGTTTTTTCAGTGGGTGTTCGTCTTAAAAGTAGGGGCCCGCCTGTATATATTAAAAAATTATGTCATTTTGTGGATTTTCCAAACAGAACAATATGTCAGGTGACAAGATCGCATGAGCATAGCCATCTAAATAGTTTCAAGTAAAAATATGTATACAATAGGGGTGACGGATTTATTTTAAAATAAAGGTAGTGCTCACGTTCACACTTGTATGGAGATGGTGAGATGAAATCCTGTTCCCCTTTTGATCATTAGCGAGAGTGAAAGAGTCATGGATCATGGGACCAATTGTAACCTCAGGGTGGGTTTCTTGTTCCTGTGATGGTGCAGTAACACAGGGGGGGGGAGAGTACATTTACAAAGTGGTCCACGCCATTCATCGCCGGTTTCCTGAATTTGTAAATTTTGACACCGCTATTTACTGGTGCGGGTTTTTGGCGCATCTGCGCCGGCCTCAACGACACAGATTGGGGGGGGCCGACGGACGATCTGACGGTTCGGGACAACGCTCAGGATTTAAACAATCTCAAATGTGTCGCCTTAGGACATGCACTCACCTGTCGCGACTCAGCGGGAAGCGACACATGCAGGATCTCGGAGCATCGAAATTGATGCATCGACCGGGGGAATGCACCTTCGTCGGACCATCCCGAACGGGGATTGCACCGACCGGGAAAGGAAATGTGCCCCCAGTATGGCCACTGCACAGCACAGGGGGGGGTTCCTCTGGACCTCTAGTGGGCAGGTGCAACTGATTCATGTTGGGAGGGGGTGGTAAAGGGGTGGGTCTACCCTGGGAAAATAATGCACCAAAGTTATTAGATGGGTCATCAATATACCCAAAGTAGACAACCCCTTTGAGGAGGTAATACCTTTTAATGATTACCGTTTCATCTACAAACAAATTGTGAAATGTGTCTGACATGTGTTTCACAAACGCTATATACGCTAATAAGGCTAAAAGTGTTTGTTATACTTCATTAAGCCAAAAGAATGGGGATTAAGATTTTTCTAACCCCGGTCTGCATTTCTTCATACATCATAAGCATGATGTGTGTTGCAGAAGAAATGGAAAGTGCTATTAATCACCATCAAGTTATGCATGCTAGGAACCGCCGGGATGGGAGAAAATGGGAAGTTCCGCATCAACATTCTAAGGTTTTAAAAAGAACTAAATAATAAGAAATCCACAATTGTTTCATGGCTAAAAGAAGCAGAAAAAAAAAGCTAACAATCACATGAAGTATATTAGGAGTTAGCGCTTTATTAGGATTTCTTTTTTTTTATTCGTATTTTGCAAGCAAGCGGCAGTCTGGATTAACTAACCTATATTTACCCAATTGAGCATGAAAGATTTCATTGTGTAATCAAGCTTTAGCGGAAACACAGGATCCACGACGCAACACCAAAACGCATTTATTCTGGGATCATTGCGGTTAAAACACAGGGCAAAGAGCGAGGAGAAAATAATGTACAGCAATAAAAGGGAACCGTACGGGATATAACTTTTAGCTGCGACAAGTTCCAATAGCATGTGCTGATGCAGATTTCACAATGTCTTTTGTCAGAATAAAAGAATCAGTTCAGTAGTTTATATAAATCTGATTTATCTTACCAGGGCTCCCTACCCACGCCAGCATGTGCCTCCCATCTGGAGGAGTGTGGAGGAGGGAGGAGCCGACACAGGGCACACACAGATTGCAGTGTTCCCCTCGGATCAACCAAGCGTGGCAGGGAGCCAGATATGGCAGCACGGTATGGGGGTCAAGGTTTCATAGCCTTGCAGCACTTGGAGGGACCTGGATTCAAGTTGCCAGGGTCAACTTCTGAAGAGTGGTATGTTCTCTCCGTGGTTTGGTACCTGGGTTTAATCGAGTACAACGGTTTCCTCCCACACTTCCAAACATACTGGTAGGTTTAGATTAGATGGAGCCCCATCGGTGACAGTGACCGATTGGCAAAGCTGCTGTGCAGAACGCTGAGTAATCCGTGTCACTTATAAATAACGAATTATTATTATTATTATTATTTTTATGGATTAATACCTAATTCTTAACGCTATGAAATGATTCAGAATGCTGACAAAGGACATTTTAAAATGACATAGCAGGGGCTATTGGCAATATCTCAATGCTAAAAATGATAAAAAATGACACTCTGGTGTTCCTTTAAATCTGTGAAAGGTAATAAAAAACAAAAACAAAATACACTACATAATAAACAGACACGACCGGCCACAATGAGGGCTCCTGTTCCCAAAGCTACTTCCTGACCCCATTTCAAGACTAGACTAACTTTTAAATTACACTATTGAGCATTAGAGGCTTCCATCTGTGATAAGTTTTACAGGCCTGTTAACCCTGTCAAGTTCTCCATCCTGATGCTTCAGTGAGAGGTAGAGTGCTCACTGACAAGTGCTGAGGAAAGCAGAGCGGAAGGGTTTAGAAAATGTAACAGCCCGTACAGCCAATCCCAGAGGGCTAGGATAGCTCTTTGGTCTATTAGCATAATTTTAACGTAACTTAGAAGGGAAGGAGGCCATGGATAACAAATATAAGAAGATTACCACAGTCCGGTGACTGGATCAATGGCGTAAGTGTCCCTGGTTTATCATGGTTGATTTGATGTAAGACAGTGAAAGAAGCACTTCTAGAAAAGCAAAATTATATTGTGTGCATCTCAGACCGTTTGTCATTGGCTGTGAGATCCCCTCCACACTAGTGACAGTAGAGATACGGTTGATCCATACACTATAATGGGGGACAGCATCATGATTGGGGAAGTATGAGACAATCTGCTATGCATTGGATGTCCCATTCTGTGTTGCAGGAATCATTTACATATGTGCCTGCGACATTAAACTGCACGCTGGTTGCTGCCAACCATGTTTCTTTTTTTCTTTCGGATGAGTTTTTTTTATATTCTTTACTTTCTTTATTTAAGAGTGTAACAACTAATGTTTCTTTTTCCAAGGGGGGGACATATATATATTTATGTCATAGGAAGCCGTCAGAGCAGCTGCTGGCACCAGAGGATGCAACTAGAAACAACTGGCAGCACCATGTCGTGGACATCTTGTCATGTTTGTTTTCTCTGCGATGATACATAACAATGCGACTTGCGCCGCCAGAAACAGCTGATCTGGAGGTTCTGCCTAAGACCCCCGGAGCTAATACATTAACTTACTGACAACTATTTAGAAATGCTAATGGCCACAGGTTATTGTGTTAGCAAAAACACAAAAGTAGTTTAAACCACACAACCAGGGGCACATAGTACGAAATTGCACTTTATAGGGAATACATTTTTACTCATTGTAAATGGTAGCAGAGGCAAAAATCGACAAGCACAATAACCCCCATCAGACGCGCCGATCTGGTAATATGATGGCCGCATACACGGAGATGATTGTGTGTGCACGTGGCGTATGTCACGCTATAATAGCTGTCATTTACACCATGGATGCTTCAGTCTACTTGGGATGTCGTTAGCACAATATAAAAAGGACGTCACCACGTGAAAATGCAGCGTACCAGGCCTCAGTATGAACAGTCCATGAAACTCCACCACGCTGGACGGCACAATGGCGGGGATACTGGATGCAATCAAGTCACTTAGGGATGTCTTCAGAGTTTCTGTAAATGATTATTAAATACAGACAAGGTCACCCTCATGAGAGGTGCCCCCCCCCCAGGAGGGCCATCCTCAGAGATGAGAGGCGTCCCCCCCAGAAGAGGCCATCCTCTCAGAGATGAGAGGTGGGCCCCCCCACCCAGGAGCCCGGCGGGAGAGGCCTCTCAGAGATGAGAGCTTCCCCCCCCACCAGAAGAGGTTTTTTTTTTCCTCTCATCAGAGATGAGAAGCTGCCCCCCCAGGAGAGGTCATCTCTCAGAGAGATGAGAAGCTTGCCTCCCCCAAGGAGAGGCCAATCAAGAGATGGAGGTTTACCCCCAGAAGAGGCAATCCATCCAGAGATGAGTGAGTTGTGGCAAAACCACCAGGGAGGTCTCTTTGGGGAGGCAATCCTAGAGATGAGAGGTCTCACCCCACCCCCCCAGAAGACGGTCATATCATCAGAGATGAGAGCTGCCCCCCACAGGAGAGGTCATCTCATCAGAGATGAGAAAACTGCCCCACAGGAGAGGTCTCCTCATCAGAGATGAGAATGCTCGCCCCAGAAGAGGCCAATACCTCATAAGCGAGAGAGATATGAGAGGTTGCCCCCCCGGAGAGCCATCATCAGAGATGTAGAGGTTCCCACCCCCAGGAGAGGTCATCCTCATCAAAGGGAGGATGAGCAGCGGCCACCCAGGAGCCGAGGCCATCCCAGAGGTGAGAGGCTACCCACCCCTCCCCCACGACAGAAGAGGCCATCCTATAGAGCTGAGAGATGAGAGGCCCCCCACAAGGAAGATGGTATCCTCAGCAGAGATGAGAAGTGCTCCCAGGAAATGCCCATCCATCATGAGAGTGAGAGGTGCATACTAGGGAGAAGACAACTGACCCCGAGGACCACCTCATCGAGAAGCATCATACATTGAAAGACTGTTGCTCATGCCCCCATTGGAAGAGGCCACCACTGACAAGCAATCCTACGAGAGATGAGAGGGCCCCCCTGGATGAGGAAACAACTCTAATGAGAAGTAGCCCCCAAAAAAGGTCTCGCCCCCCCTGGACCTGGAAGAGGCCAATCTCACAGAGATAGGAGAGCTACCCCACAAGACAAGTATTTTTTGTCTCTGAGGTCTCCCAACCCTGCTGAATAATTTACAATTTATCGGACAGCGGCTCGCTCATAAACACAAACACTTAACAAGCAGGTAAGGTATTATTAAATTTGGATGGAGGGAAAAATGCTTTGACAACGGAAAGCTAATTTTCGGGGAAAGACCCTTCCTAACCTTTTTAAGAGTTTGACATATTGTAAGTTAAGTATACGAAAAAAAAGGAAAAAAAATATATTGTTACAATTAAAATTCCCCATTGGTCACACACACGGATGGATAACACACACATCTATGCTAATTCTATAACAACATACACCTTTGAAATATGTGTAGAACAGAACTGAGTGAGGAATGTAGCCAATCACACCTGCAACAGGCAACATCCATTCATCTCTCAATCCACACACTACTTCTTCAAACCAGTTCCAGCTTCTCTATGTCTTTCTGGCCCCATCAATGGCAGCACATGAATGGTTACAGGACATTGCAACGAGGCTGGCCACACCTTCTTTCTCGAGATTGGGTGTGACATGAAAGCTTTGTAAGCGCTGCCCTATCTCAAGACATTGCTAAGGAGGGTCTGGAGAGACTTTTTAACAAGATTTTTTTTTTTAGCTCAAAAGTTTATCTTATAGACAATACAATAATTAATTAAAAAATCTGAATCCAGACTACTCGAAGAAGACAAAATACACTTCAAAATAAATAGAGAACAAGCCCTTAAAGGGATTCTGTCAATAAAATGTTGATGTGTTTGGTAGCTGTTGACAGTTCCAATAGCCTATGCTTTGCCAATTAAAAATGCATTTTCTGCATTCTGAATAGTTTGTAGGTTGTAATTTACATTACATGGCTCCCTACCAGCAGCATCTGGTGAGTCCCAGGTGAGGGGGGCGCGGTCACCTCCCAGCCACTTCTGTTCATGTGCATTGATCTAGCAGGGGAGGAAGGAGAGTAGAATGATGAGGAGACACAGGCTACAGCTGCCACCCTGTCAGACTCACACATTCTGGCAGGAGCCAGGGTAAGGTAAATTTAACATATAACTAAAGAAACGCATTCAGATGCTGACAAAATAATTATTTAATCAGACATAGCAAGCTCCTCTGGGAACTGTCACCATCTTTAAAAAGCTTGCTTTGAGGGACAGTTGTACTTGTTCTTTGTGAGGGGATGTTTCTTTAAAATCAAAAATCCAAATTCTATTTTTACTCTACATTGCAACCTGGTGTTGTTGTGCTCTTAGCAACGTCCTTCTAAACCTCAATTTGTTTACTATTTTGGTATATTGAAACTACTGTATATATCATAGGCATACCAGCCGAGCATTCCCCAAGGGGAAAGTCAAACCTTGTCAGAGGGTTTTTAGGGTAACAAGTGGCCAGTCCTTGATCAGCCAAATGTCCATTATTCGTGAATATGCAAGTCGTCTAAAGTCAATGCCATGGCAAGCTGAACAGTGACACATAAACCAGGTCGTATCATATTGTGGTGGAGATCTAGGACAAGATGTCTTTTGCTACTAGTTCTGTAATGAGCAGAAGTTAACGATACTGGAAGTTCTGAAACCTAGACAATGCAAGGAGGGATAATAAATCATAGTGAACATGGAAATAACGTTATCAGAAAATGTACTGCATAGCACCAAGGCATTATTAAGTTAGTCTAGTACGTTCCACACGCAGTATTCTGACTAAATACGTCAGGGTTTAGGATACAGAAAGAGAAAACAATCGAAAAAATATGCAAGTGCCCAGGCATGGCTAGAGATCTGGACTAGAACCTATATTCCCACATTAACCTACCGTCCTAGGAAAAGGTGTGCAGCGGGCCACAGTGCACAGAAAAGGTTATTTTCTGTGTAGATTCTAAAGTAGTTTCTTCCCCAAGATATATCCAAATATTGCTTAGCTTTCATGCGACTTACATACAAAACAATAAATACCGTATACCCACAAACAATGCTCCTCTTTGATTCTCACCTTTTGTTATGACTTTTATATGCTCTGAACCGCTACTTGTCAGAGATTTCCTCGCAACAGCTAAGTGGGGGGGGGGGGGGATAGTACCTCGTACCTGTCTTTACCAGAGTGGTGAGCTTCATTACAAGATGCCAATAGTTCATTATGCTTTTGTGTTCTCTCATGAAGAAATAATTAGCAGCAAATCCAATGAAATTCCAAGAAGGTAAAATAATGATTTTCAAAAGCATAATGTATACAATACAGCAGGGAATTATAAAAATGGTGGTTTTAATGCCCATCTTAAATCCCCTTCTGCTATTGTAGGATAAGATTTACTACATACCTAATATTTATACCAGATCTAACTTGAGGAGTCTTATGGATAAATCTGAGACTATAGAACATCAGGCGAGCGGAAGTTCACGGCCCCTTCCCACCCCACTCCCGGCACACCCAAAGTGAAATTGTAGGTGGAGGAAGCCAGGAAGTCATAAGAATTTCCCTCAAAGGGCATGTGCTGGGTATTACCAGACCAAGCCTCGATACTCCATACACGCTCTACTTATTCATATTACATTGTGATTAGATTTAGGCAAGTCAAAAGCAATCCCAAAAAATTACATGAAAACGCGAGGTTCATAAAGGTATTTATTATGCTGATGGCATCCAACAACATTCGCTGAGGCCACACCAGGATTTAGGAGATGCTAAAATTTAGAAAAAAAAACCATAAAAAAAACAAAAAATCTCACGCAACGGGAGTATGCAAAAACACCTCGGATCTGACCGATGAGATACGATTTAATATTAGCTTTAAAGGCACACAGGCGCCGCCAGGCATTAAAAAGATAGAGTGTGAGGACTGCCAATAAAAGTCGTGTCTGCCTTCTGGGCCAAGCGTATAACGACATGTTTACAGCCCAAATTTGGAAAGCAAATGTTGTGTATACAAGAGTCCAGGATACTGTGTACAAAGTCCAGATATCGCAGGAACCATCTATCGGATCACGCTGTAAATCAATTATAACCTATTGATCTGGTAAATACGGAGTAGTTGTGAACACCCCATAAATCTGCTACAGCAAATCAGACCCACACTGATTAAGCCGCCACGCTACTACACAAAGCATTAAGAAATATAGACCAAAGTAGGTCCACCATACAGAAAGAGAGAAAAAAAAAAAATCACGCACCCCCTAAGTGCATTTGGAGAACAGAAAAGGTGGCAGCAAAACCTCAGAATCGGATCCAAAAATGCCTCATACATAGATGATTTTAATTATGTATAGAAAAAGATCTTATCGACTCAGCTTAATGATATTGATAACTGAAGCTTTTATACAGCGACAGCCCCCAGCCCCAGTGCAAATTCTAAATCAGAAATTTTGATTTGAAGAAAATTAGAGCTATTTGACGTTCCAGCTAGGTTCAACGGTTTTGTAGACAAGATAACAGTACAACGGTTGAGTATGTTTTAGATCGCATTTTTTTTACCGCAAAGTACAATCAGGATCAAAAGATATGAAGCAGATCATTGCCCCTTACGCCCGTTGTTATGCAGACGCAGATGGAGCTTTATGCCCTTATCCAATAGCAGATTCAGCAATCACACCCAAATGCGTATGTGCTGCCTTTGTATTAACGGGGTTTCCCATTTCCGCAAATTAATGTATTGTTGTATTATAAAATGTATGCAATTTCCAAATAGTTTCGGTCATAATTTGTTGCACAGTTTTTTAGAGATCATCTGCTGCGTGCTTCTATGAGAAAGCTTCTGTGTTACATTCCAGGTGGAGAGAAATACTGACCATGGTCACACAGTGCACAGCTCTTATTCAACACGACTTGATTACCCTCTATGTAAACGAGAGTGCACCTGTGTGACCATGGTTCTAGATTTCTCTCCACTGGAAGTATAACCAGAAGCAGTTTTACTTTACAGGCGGTCCCTACTTAAGACACCACTCGACTTACATCGCACCCTGTTACACAAGGACCTCGTGATTTTGCGTAATTATCTTACTTATGTCCTAAGGTACAAGAAACAGCTGTAAGTTATCACAGGTGTCTGTACTGAAGCTTTTCTATCCTCCTGGTTCTTATGACAACACCTCAAACATTTTAAAATTCAATTGTTCACGGAGATCAGCAAAAAGTCTGGCTGGGTACAATGATAAAATAACAGTTCTGACCTTACATCAAATTCAACTTAAGCACAAAACCTACAGACCCGTCTTGTATGTAACCGGGGGGGATGATGTGGTAGTATACTTTCCATATAAGAATTCTCTGCATGAACCGTGGGCTTTTGTTTCTTTGAAATAACCTTTATCCTATGAGTTATATATTAGTTACAGAGGTTTATCCCACTCACTAGAGAACATGGGTTGGACAACTCTTCACATTTCTAACTTAATTTAGTAGTCTTGACGTTCTTCAATAGTTCTCTTCCCATTCTAACTTTTGTTTCTTTCATGATCAGGGATTAGTAGCGACATTCAACGGACGTTTATGGGACGTACGTGCTATTAGATGGCCGGTCCCGTCCACGTCCCCATACATCGCAATGGGCGCACAGAGCACCAAAGTGCGGCACGTACAGCTCTGAAACCCTGTAAGAAAGAGTATGGACAGTCTATCTTATCCGAATACGTGCACGGTCTGTGCCATCCATATTCTATGAAGAGGGAGCTGGACCGGACCGGAGAAGCATCCTCTCTCCAAACTGAGCAGTGCCCGCCATGCTAGATACAGGGGGAAGGGCAGTGTGAAACATGCCCTTGGATTCCAGGATGGCAAGCGTTGCTATACTACTAGATAGGGCCGTCAGGAATAGGTGAACCCCAGAAGCCCAACAACCAACCTTGGAGTTTGAGTACAAATTTTGTGAAAGTGGTATTGAAAAAGACCATAATAAATAAACGTTTGTAGTGAATAATGAGCGGGGAAATCACTGAGACAACATTTTTAACAGGAATGGAGAGGACCAAAAGGAAGGAAAGGAAAGAGGTACAATCTAAAAAAAAAAAATCTATAGGACTTTGGACTCACATAACGTGCTATGATTAACACGCAAAAACAGCAAAAAACATGAAAAGAAAAATAAGGACCGAGAGGCCGGACAGTACAGACACAGACTTCTACATCATGTTATTGGCTGCAACGAAATGAAAGGTGCCAAAAAGGGTCACCTCCTAAAGCTTATGATGAAAAATCTCCGAGCAAAATGTTCCTTTTGTGCATCAGTATTTTTCGGTCCACTTGTCCATCTACCAAATTATTGAGGGAGGTGGGTGTGTTTTATTTCTCTGCGGCGTTTGCAAAACTGCAATAGCCATTTGTATGTTTTATATGGTCTATGAAAAATTCAGCCGCCCATAACTATTTTAGGGGTGGAATGAGGGGGACCCGGGAGGTAACGGCTGCCACTTTTGCTATAAATGACGTATTTACATATATATCTTATTTCTATAACTTTCAATGGTAAAAAACCATAACCGTTTTTCTTTAAATTAAAAAAAAAGAAAATAAAAACAAAGGCTTCTGCTCTGTTAAGCAGGAAATTACAGTATAACTTGAGTATAAGCCGAGCACCCTAATTCAAACACAAAATAACTGGGGAAACACCTATTGACCTCGGTATAAGCGAGGGTGGGAAATGCATTGTGGTTACAGCCTCCCAGATATAGTCTGCCAGCCATGTCGCAACAGCTGCCAACCAGCTGTCGCATATAGCTGCCCAGCCCATGTGTAGGAAAAAAAAAATAACCACTGTAACTATCTTTCCGAAGTCCCCCATAGGTCCTCTTCTGTCTCAGACAGCCAAGAGGACTACGGGTGACCGTCAGAAATGATGAGTTGTGTCCTGTTTTTAGTTGACTCGAGATATAGCCGAGGTTAGGGTTTGTGAGCACAAAAAAAAATTTTTTTGTCGCTGCAAGAGTTTGACAAAATAGCTGATTACTCGAGATATAGGAAGGTTTAATGTAGCTAGAGGGCATGTCTGGTTGAAAGAAGAGCCATATCGATTGGAGATCCCTCAGTACCTCCTTGTGCCATCTAAGCACCAGGAGTGCATCGTTGACGCGGAGTCTACAATCATTTGATGATATTGTGTACACCCATTTCCAGTGCGTGTAGTTTTTTCTTTTTTCTGGTACTATGTTTAGAGTGTTTAATTGAATTTTAAGGGTATTTTTACACTAAAACGTATCTCGCTGGCCATAGCTGGGTGGTTACACGGCAGCGTGCTAGAGAGGGGGAGCGGGTAAGCAATGCTCACCCCTCCCCGATCCATAACGATGCATGAGGAAAAGCTAATAGCACGGGTTTTGAACGACTATGGAAATATAACTTAGAATCAACATATGAAAAAAAAAATGGAATGGGGAGATATGGACATGGCAAAAACCAAAAAAAAAAAAAAAAAATCTTAGGTCTGCGCACTTTCTACAACTAGGCCAGCTGATTGTGCCCCTGTAAAACACCACACTGGGGTCTGTAGTTTGCGGAAAAAACTTGGAAAAAATATGTTGGTAGGTTGTAGAAGTGCGGCAGCCACAGAGAAGGAAACACCGCGTTACAAGCCACTAAGCCCCTTTCACTTGTGTTGTTCCGTGCTACTCCATGCCCACAGGGCAGGACGTTAGCGTCAGGCACAAATATTATGGCATTGAAGACACCGAGAAACTCTCCCCTTTGTCCTACGCAGTGCGTGGCTCCGAGTTAACACTAGCAGTGTGTCACTGCCTCCAAGAGTAGTGTAATGTAGGCGATGCTGTAGGGTTCTATACATTTTGCGTCTGTCTGTTGGGTGCGTAGAATATGAACATCATGAGGACCGGCCAAGTTACTGGCCAAGTACTTCTCGTTTGTGGGGCTAATTGCCCAAATCGTAAGGCAAAAAAAAAAAAAAAGCCTGTATACAGATCTTTGGGTAAACTAAATAAGCAGCAGGGGCCGCCAGGAATGCAAAGACGGCCACAAAAAACTGAAAGGCTTCGATTTTTCTGCGGCAATTTGATAACACAGGGAGCGGACAATCGCCTGGCACTGGATCATGTATTATTGCTTTAAATCTGTTTTAAATTGTGAAGATTTGAGAATGGAGTAAAAATCGTGTCCGTCTGAGAAGCATAGACATTAGTGGACCGTGGAATGCCAGTTTAGAGGGTTGTAACACATTACCTACAATTCACTTGTACAATTCATATGAGGAAGGAGGTAGTATCTCCAGGAACAAGAGGATGGCTTGAAAAAAATTCAACACAGAATCCCAGGATGATACTGCAGACACTAGAAGACGATTCCTTGAACTTAGTTGTCAACAATAAGACTACATGCACATGAATATGGTTTTTCGGACACCTTCATGATTATGTAGTCCAAACCTACCACCAGCAACAACTACAACTATTTTGCATATAACGTGCTAAAACTATCTGACATCAGGTATAAAGTTTGGGGCTAGAGAGGAGCGGACCCAAAGTTTCCATTAGGGTTCCATTCTGGCCAATCATAGCCATGACTAGTTTGCTGTTTGTCCACTAATCTGGCAATATGTCCGGGTCGCACAGGACACAACCGGACCCGAACAAACTTCAGGTCCGCTCATCTCTAGGTTGCTTGCTCCAGACCAAGCTCGCCCTAAAGTGGCTAGTCGAATTGTCATACTGGTGGCACTGACTGCTCGTGAATATGGTGGAGAAAAATCCCAACAGCGTTGGCATCAGCGGAGTGACCGCAATTAAAGACAGAGTTTGTGAAAGTTGTGAATGTTCTTCTTGAAAAGAGTTTTCCACAAACAAATGTCTGGTTGTTGGGGGGAGGGAATGTAAGGACTACCAATATAAGGACTCCAAACCGCAGAATTTGCGCAAATTGGCAGTCATGCATGTCCGTCACCACTCCGTCAATCACTGGAATGGACCATATTTAGCAGCTTAATGAACATGCAAGATCATTACTTCTTTCCTGCTGGGGCATGGAGTAGCCGGAGCTGAGGCCCCAGTAGCCTCTTAGATCCTCCTACCCAGATATCTACAGCACACACAAAACACAGGGCAGCGGGAGCACAATCTCGGCTCCAAAGCCGGAGCTACTGGGCATGCACAGAACTCCAGCTTCAAGGACGAGTGCGCGCAGCTGCTTGTAGCTGCTGAAGATGTCTGGGAAGAAGGATCTAAGGGGCTACTGGGCCGTGGAGAAAATTTAGAAAATTTGAATATTACCCTGATTAAAGATTAGAAAAGAAAGAGGGGAGTAAAGGATTAGCCCTAAAAAGGACTATCCTTACATAGGTTAGATGCACCTACCACAATATCAACCTTAATAGGTAGATCCGTAGAGGTAGGTTTCCTTTAAAACATCTAAGGAGATTGGGCGATTTGCACTATAGATTTGTTCTCTTTTTAGTCTACATAGAAAAGCCGATAAAACCACACAGGATTTGTCCGAAACCCGTGGTGCGTTTCCTTGAACACAGTTTGAACGGACACCAATGGCTTTAGTGGATGAAAGAAAAGGAGACGTCTGCAAGCACTTTCATTGCATATTCGGAGCACTCAAAAGTGCTTTTATTGATATTTTCGACAGGAATGCCACATGTTGATTGGAGGTAGTAGCTTGGCACCTTTTTGTTTTATCTTGTATGTAGCCATGGTTACACATTAATTAGCACAGAGGCTGTAAACTGGTAGGAACCTAATCTATAAATATCTTAGTTTACTCCGCAAAGCATCAAAACACCTTCTACTACACTTTATTTTTCCATTTTTTTGGAATAATAGTAGAAGAATGGTGCAATTCAACAGCTTAAGAAAAGATGCTCCTCAATTGTTATTTCTTGGGGAATACAAGTATTTACTGGAAGAGAAGTGTCAGGAGAGGTGACAGCTCCTTTTTAATTTCACACCTTCCTCCTTTTCCTCGCTCTCGCTACAAGGCTTTCCTTTTTGTCAGATTTTATTAAGAAAACGGTTTTGTTTTCTCTAAGAAAGCAAAAGGTCTGACAACCGCTTCCTCGCAACAAGACCTACGGCGCCACGAAGCAGAACGAGATGAATTTGTGCTATTGATTTATGTAGAGTTTTTTGAAAACGGTGGAGATACTTTGAATACTTTACCAACCCTTGTTGCCCAATATACATAGGAACATTCGGAGGTAGTGTACAAATCATCAACAGGTATCTATTGAACGATAATTTTTAACATTTAATAATATCATAGGATTGATCATTGATAATTGAGCTCCTCCTTCAGACGTGTCCTGAAACAGCTTACATAAGCTTTATATGCTGCGCACAGTTGGGAGGAAAAGGGAGATGATTAGAGATGAGCGAACATACTCGTCCGAGCTTGATCCTCGTTCGAGCATTAGCATACTCGAAACTGCTCGTTGCTCGGACAAGTATTTCGCCAGCTTGAGAAAATAGTATCTCGGGTTCAAGTTGTTGTCAGGGCAGGAAGTCCGAGAGGGGAGCAGACTGAGGGATCGGAGGGTGATGAGGTGACAGACCCAAGCTGGGTTGTTAAGCCGGGTGAAGACAGTGCTTCTGAGACGGAGGCGAGTCCTATACCAGAACAGGTTTCAATGGGGCTCGT
The DNA here is from genome assembly GCA_019512145.1 of Engystomops pustulosus. Taxonomy (NCBI): domain Eukaryota; kingdom Metazoa; phylum Chordata; class Amphibia; order Anura; family Leptodactylidae; genus Engystomops; species Engystomops pustulosus. The sequence goes on along the minus strand of CM033642.1, from coordinate 18,752,748 downwards.
TATTCGAGACGAGCACTCGAGCATCGGGAAAAGTTTGACTCGAATAACGAGCACCCGAGCATTTTAGTGCTCGCTCATCTCTAGAGATGATACATTTTCTGTAAAGAAATTTTACCACTTACTGCTGCCTAAAAATCAGGCTCCCATTAATGTTTAGAGAGAAAAAAAAAATTTGACATCAATTACAGCGATGAAGCCTAGAAATGATCAAGTGTTTCATAAAGTGTTATAAATTAGATGTTGTTTTCCCCCATGATAGACATGATATCTTCCTTGTTATGCTGTCATTGTGTCTCTTATTTGTTGGTTTATGTACTTCCCATGTTTCCATAATTAATTCAATTGACAGGATGGATAATCCCTGTGGATTCCATCTTGTTCCACTGATTAATGTAGATATCCGTGTTCCTTAAATGGAAAGATCACAAGATAATTGGGTCTATTAACTCAAGTTCAGATTGACTGAGAGTACTTGAAAGTCTATTTTCTCCAGGGAGGCAATGCTTACTGTGGTTGCCAAAATTCAATCTCCGCCAACTAAAGCAGCTCATTTATTGTATAAAATAGTCATAAAAGACACAATTTATTTATATATAAATAACTGTACAGGTGATATTAAAATACATTTTCCAGGCTTTCATTCATACCTGTAGGTGCCAAACACTGCAGCTTAAATATCCAATACATTCCCCTCCTTTTTAAATACTTAAAGAGGACCTGAATATCCAATACATTCCCCTCCTTTTTAAATACTTAAAGAGGACCTGACACCCCGGAAAACCCACAGACCAAATGTGCCCCCCAAAATCCTCCCCCCTGCCCATTTCTCCCTAGCCGTTTTTTCTTTCAATTTATATGCAGTAAATTGATTTAAAACGATCCGTCCTCTTACCAACTAAGAGGTCAGATCGTGTATCTGGCGTGCTGGCAGTCTGCCTTATTCATTAGGGGGCGTGCAAACACACCCCCAGCACGCCCCCGCCGGCTCTCCACGCCACTGCAAATAAGCCCGGCCCGGCCACAGCCGCTGACATTGCGG
>CM033642.1:18700983-18751633 GCA_019512145.1 Engystomops pustulosus | reverse complement strand
GAGAGCCGGCAGCGATGCGATGCTGCCGGCTTCTCCAACAATGTGACCGCTGGCGGGGGCGTGCTGGGGGTGTGTCGGCACGCCCCCTAATGAATAACGCCGACTGCCAGCGCGCCAGATACACGATCCGACCTCTTATTTGGTAAGAGGTCAGATCGTGTTAAATCCATTTACTGCACATAATTTTAAAAAACGGCTATGGAGAAAGGGGCCGGGCGGAGGATTATGGGGCCACATTTGGTCTGTGGGTTTTCCGAGGTGACAGGTCCTCTTTAATTAATCTGGGCGATTGTCTTGTTGATGCCAGAGTTCCTTCCTAAAGTAACAAGTTGTAAGAAGATTAACCGAGAAATCTATTTGTAAGTTTAATATTCAAACAAACATTCAGAAGAGGAGGAAAAGTTATATATTCCCGATGTAAGGAGAGCGGTGCTTACTTATCTGGAAAGATCTACTACTCTCAGGACAATGGAAGGGCTCTTTCTACAGTATGCAGGACCCAACTAAGGGCAGAAGACGAGCAGAGTCACCATTGCCAGGTGGATCAAACGTAAGGTGGAAAAATGTTACCAACTCTCCTCTACCGATCAGATACTGAAGGCGTATCCTGAAAACAGGGACTACAAAACCGCTAAAATGTTACTTTATGATGAGAAACTTGAGAGAACGGTTTGTCAGGGGAAGTTATGTGATCACAGGTAGAGGCATCCTTCGCACTAATTCACATTTGTTACTACTTTAAGTCACCCCACCCCAAAACTTTACTTGTAAAAATCCACCTCAAAGCGGAGACTTTGTATAAACATATTGATTTATTCATAAATTACCAAATTCCATAATCCTGAAATCATTGTTTCCAGGTCCCTTTTAAGTGAGAAATACAAAAATGTAGACTACGAACATCTGGTTATGACCCCAAGGTGCTGAATGTATCCAGAATCTAAAATTCATTTAACATCTGTGTAAATTGAAACATTTCAAATTCCTGCTCATACGTGAAATGCCGCATCCGTGAACCAAGTCCTTCCATGATTTCAGGATTCCAGAGCAGCCCAAATCTTTCCAGAGGACCTTACACCCTCTAATACATGGGTTTACACACAAGTTTTCCCGACTATCCCCACAGAGAACATGTTGTTACATGGCGTCTACATTGCAAGAGCAGAGAGAGAAAAAAAAAAAATTAAAATTCAAAATCATCCGGGAAAAACAAAAATTCAGGCCATCGACGCGACGATAGGGCGTAAATGAAACAATCATACAATGCTATAGTCATAACAACCTCTAACATGTCAGTACGGAGTCCAGGAGGAGACATTTGTGCTGCGCACACTTACTGTATGTATGGGCGTCTATACACCGCCAACAGCTTTTAGAATTGTTTGTTGTCCTGAATTTGATAAAGGGTCTGAGACCCGAAACGCGTCATTTTTCAATAACATATTAATGATATTTAGTATCATTAATAAATTGTCTTTATTATTTAAAGTTATGGCTTAACGGGCCGAGCCCCCTCCATAGCCAGTAAGTCTTAGCTGCATATTGCTAGCATATAGCTAGTGCTAGCACCGATCGCGGGTGTTTTCACCTCGATTGCCGCCGGCATTGCTGCCGGTGGCTTCAAAGAGATGGCGCCGCATGGGCGCCGCCATCTTGTCGCGGATGGTCGCTCCCCGATGACGTCACGGGGAGCGGCGATCCGTCGCCATGGTAGCCTCAGGTATTCCGAATACCCGAGGCTACTTCGTTTTGACCCATGCATTACAATGTATTAATTGCACATTGTAATGAATGGGGAGTAAAATACACATATACTGCCATACTGTAGTATGGCAGTATATGATAGGATCGATCAGACAACCTAGGGTTAAAGTACCCTAGGGAGTCTGAAAAATAGTAAAAGTAAAAATAAAAAAAAGTTTAAAAAAAAATATTTTGTACAGGAGATTTTAATTTTTTTAAATGTATGAAAACATTATAAAACCTATACAAATAAGATATCCACGTGATCTTACCGATCCAAAGAATAAAGTAGACATGTCATTTGGGACACAGAGTGAAAGCTGTAAAATCCAAGCCCACAAGAAAACGGCGCAAATGTGCTTTTTCCCCATTTTCACTGCATTTGGAATTTTTTTCCCGCTTCCCCGTACACGCCATGGAATATTAAATACCGTCTCTATGAAGTGCAATTTGTTACGCAGAAAATAAGCCATAACACAGCTCTTTATGTGGAAAAATAAAAAAGTTATAGATTTTTGAAGTTTGTGAAAAAGTGAAAAATGGAAGTGAAAAAACTAAAAAAAAGGCCAAGTCGTTAAGGAGTTAAATATTGGTATATTTCATTTTTTGGGTAATTGTACTATTATCACCCCATGAGCTCTGTTTGCATTATACTCTTTTTCTTGTCTATTTTGCAGAAACACATGGTAAGATTACAGTAATATGTAAAAAACGCTCACCTATATATTCTCCATCAATGCTCCACAGCCGCGCGGCACAGTCTAATGAAGAAGATAACACAACTTTATCTTCGTCTATCACTTCAAGTCTAAAAAATGGAAAAATATAATTGTTATTAAAGGTAAAAATTGAGGTCTGGTAACATTGTGAGGACAAGGTTAGGTGGGTATTTTTTGGTTGTGTTGTGGGGATTATTTCTGCAATGTTTGAGTACATAGATGCACTTTTCCTGGAGTTTCTGGAAAGGTGATGATGACACTCTCCCGTGGGTACAACAGAAGTAGGACCCGGCGCGGTACATAAAAGGATTTATTTAGTATTTTTGTACATAGAGAGCAGTATTATAGTAGTTCTATTTTTTTACATAGGAGGCAGTATTATAGTAGTTATATTTTTGTCCATTGGGGGTAGTATTATAGTTATATTCTTGTACATAGGGGCAGTATTATAGTACAGTAAGAAAAGATCCAAGCAGCACTATCAAAACAGAAAATGAAAAGCGGGTGCACGCCTACGCCTCAGGTCCTTCAAGGGGTAGTATTATAGTTATATTCTTGTACATAGGGGCAGTATTATAGTACAGTAAGAAAAGATCCAAGCAGCACTATCAAAACAAAAATAAAAAGCGGGTGCACGCCTACGCCTCAGGTCCTTCAATTGTAAAGACAAAGGAAAAAAAGTCAGCACACCAGATTGTAGTGAAAAAATACCTTAGTGGATTTATTCCATGTGAAAGAGCAACGTTTCGGCTCCAAACAGTGAGCCTTTCTCAAGCTGAATATCCATGATTGTGTACAGATATATAAACAAAATCTGATCAAGAGGTCATCAAAAGAGGAAAATGGTTAAATACTAACATACATATGGTCATTACGCATCTTTTTACTTGCTCACGGTTCCAGTGATGCGATCCTCTATATATATTTTTTGTCTATTGACATCAGCTGCTGTCGGTCTTTTGATTGGCAGTGGTTCTGCCCATAGACTTACAATGTGCCAATCCGTACACCCGCGGTCGCCATTCCTGGTGTGCGTTTGACCATGCGAGCCAGCCCAGTGCGATGGTGTATACAGCTATCAATAGCTCTTCTTTTGATATAAGGTGGTGAGACGATGGGGACTTTGTTTATGGCTTGTTAGCTATGGATTTTTTTAAAGAATTTTTTTCACTTTTACTATGTCAGTGTTCACACAAATCAATGGATGTTCACGTTGTATTCTAAAGTTATATTTGTATACATATACCATGTTGAGAGACATGCACATGCACTTTAATCTAATGATGTATCTATTTGATATTTGCATTTTAGTACATTTTATCAGCATTATGATTGTTTGAACTTGCTTGCACTTTGCACTTTGTCTGTACTGGTCAATAATGATCACATGACCTCCTCCATTTTGTTTATATATCTGTACACAATCATGGATATTCAGCTTGAGAAAGGCTCACTGTTTGGAGCCGAAACATGGCAGTATTATATTAGTTATATTCTTGTACTTAGAGGGCAGTATTATAACAGTTATATTATTGTACATAGGGGGTAGTATTATAGTAGTTATTTCCTGATCGTCCTTAAGGCAGCACAAGAACAATGAGATTATGGTCCCTAGGCATAATCACATAGAGACAGGTTAGCACAACAATGACTAATCACCATGGGGTGGAGCTAACCCCACCCATATAAGCTCCCATAGGAGCATGGGCACTTTGTATTTTATTTTCTCTAGGTCTCCCAAGAGACAAGACGTAAGACGCAGTCTTGCGCAGGGTTTCGAGCCCTAACACCCGGATTGTATACGCTGTGTAGTAGCGTCCCTCGCTCCGAAGGTGTGCTCCTCCTTTCCTCCCTTATCCGCCTGCGGTGGTCGCATGCCGTGGGAGTCCTCATACCAATCCGGGTGTGGGCTGGCCGTCGGGGGCCTCGGCATCTCTCGGGCTCCAGGCTGGATGGTATCCCGGGCAGACCGGAAGTGACGTCACGCGGCCCCGCGCGACTTCCGGTTTCGGCAGCTATGTGCATCTCCCCTTGTGTTCCCCTGCAGACAATGCAGAAAGGAAGTAAGGGGAGGAGCGGTAAGTTTAAAAACTCACCTGAGCTTAGTCTCAGGTTGCACTCTGCCATTAAGCCCGGACCCCTCTGCTACTGTGGTTAGTACATGGTGAGGGGCTATGCACCTTTCTAGTGGTGAATGTGTGCATATTGATCTCTGCTTGTATTATCTGTTTTTTCCTGTTAGATGTCAGCCTCTAACTCAGGAACAAGCCGCAAGAGATCTCGCAAGTCTCATCATAGACTCTGCTCTAGCTGCCAGCAACCCCTGTCAGATGACATGGATGGCGATCTGTGTAACGGCTGTATTTCTCCACCTCCTCCTACCAATAACCCATCAGTAGATTTCTTTGCAGGGTTTAAGCATCAACTGGCGAACGCATTCAATGATGCAAAAAGGGAGAAGGTAACGGGGAGATCCCGCTCTTGTTCAGTTGTTTTATATGATTCATCTGATAATGATTCTGATATGAATGTATCTTCCTATGATGCGGAAGATCCAGAGGACTTTTACTTATTAAATAAGGATAAGTTCCCAGCTTTGCTTAAAGACGTTAAGGATACAATTGAATCTGACAGAAATGTAGATTATAAATCCAAAAAAGAACAACTGTTTTATTTTCCTGTGTCTAAAAACAAGGTTCTCCCTAGTCACCCCGTTCTATTAGACTGGATGAAAAGGGACTGGTCTAAGCCAGATAAGAGGATGGTCCTAGGTTTAAGAGCCTCTACAAGCTTGAAGAGTCTGCATATAAAGATTATCCCCAAAGTGGGTTTAGCAGTCGCTCAATTATCCAAGAAAGCTATCTTCCCTACAGAAGATTCTTCTCTCTTGTCGGATCCAATGGACCGCAAGGCAGATTCTAGTTTGAAAAAGTCAGATACATCTACAGTGGGCGCTTGTAAAGCTTCCCTGGCTTCCATTCCAGTAGCCAGAGCCCTCAGGGTCTGGCTAAGTGATCTTACCACTAGTATTGATGAAGGTACCCCCAGAGAGGTGTTATCAGACAGTATGCCGATACTGAAATCCGCAGTAGAATTTCTTGCTGATGCTCATCTTGAGGTCCTCAAGTGCTCATCCAGATCCCTAGCAACCTCAAATTCAGCAAGAAGAGCCCTGTGGCTCAAAATGTGGAATGGTGATGTAGTATCCAAGATTAATTTCTGCAATTTACCCTTTCAGCCGGCCTCGATGTTTGGTCCTCAGCTATCCACAATATTGGAATCACTAGAAGGAAACAAGGAGCAAAATTCCCTGAAAAGAAGAAACAAACGACTAGATTCTTCCGTTCGCAAAGGAGAAAATCTCCAAAAGCCAAATCAGGGAAGATTCCTCCTAAGCAACCCTCCTTCAGAAGGGGAAAGGAACCCTTCTTGGGTAAGAAAGGCGTTTTTGCCTCAAAGTCGGGCCTTTGACGCCAGGAGTCCCTTACCGAAGGTTGGGAAACTTTTGGCGTCAATGGTCAGAAACATTTTCAGACGCCTGGGTTTCCTCAGTGATACGCAGAGGGTATCGACTGGAGTTCAAACAGTTCCCTCCGAACAGGTTTGTGTACAACACACGATCCAATCAAGTCCTTTGGCAGCTGATCCAAGAGTTCATCCACAAATCAGCCCTGGAGCCAGTCCCCGCCGATCAAAGGGGACAAGGCTTTTATTCTCATGTGTTTCCAGTTCCAAAGCCAGAAAGCAAATGGAGACTAGTGATCAATCTGTCATTCCTCAACAGCTTCCTGGTCCAGAAGACCTTTCGCATGGAAACCATTCGTTTAGTGACGACGACTTTACAGAAAAGGGATTTTATGGCCAAAATCAACCTCCGGGATGCATATCTACACATTCCTATCTTTCCTCCTCACAGGAAGTACCTGAGATTTGCCATCAAAGATGGACTGGGGATTCATCATTTTCAATTCACGTGCCTCCCATTCGGAATCTCGTCGGCTCCGAGAGTATTCAACAAGGTGGCAATAGTGCTAACTTCAGTCCTAAGACTACAGAATATATGCATGATCCCATACCTGGATGACTGGCTGGTCAAGGCCTCATCCCAAGCTCTTCTGGAGTCTCAACTCCAGAGAACCTTACAGACACTGCTAGATCACGGTTTTCTCATAAACCATCAGAAGTCTCACCTCACACCCTCTCGCAACATAATGTTTCTAGGGTTCATCGTAGATTCTGTCAACTGGAGAATCACGTTATCTCCAGAAAGAATACAGTCTATCCAACAAATAGTTTCCAATCTCAAAAGTCAGCGGACAGTGACTATCAGATTCGCTATGAAAGTCCTGGGGAAGATGACCTCGACAATCGACGCAGTGCCTTGGGCCAGAGCAAGAATGAAGTCCCTCCAAAGAGATCTTTTGAGGGCTTGGCGACGGGGCAAAAAGGATCTGCAATCATATCTAACAGTCTCTCCACAGACTATCACAGATCTCTCCTGGTGGCAGACGCCGTCCTCTCTTCTCAAAGGGGTGTCCTTGGTTCCCCGGCCACAGAAGGTCCTCACTACGGATGCATCCTCCTGGGGTTGGGGTGCCCATGTAGATCATCTCTAGTTCCGGGCCAAGTGGAAGAAGAAAGATTCTTACCTATCCTCAAATCTCAAAGAGCTGAAGGCGGTCAGATTGGCCCTCTTACATTTCCAGCCAATATTACGCGGTTTCAAGATTCTGGTGCAGTCAGACAATCTAGCCACGGTTTATTATATAAACAAACAAGGCAGCACCATGATGAAGGAGTGCAACCAGCACATGTCCCGTCCATCACAGCAGTCCACATCAAAGGTCGTCTGAATCATTTGGCAGACAGCCTCAGCAGGAATTGTCTTCCACAAACGGAATGGTCACGAAATCATCAGATTTTTTCCCTATTGACAAGCAGATGGGGTACACCACAGATAGATGTGATGGCGACGGAGGAGAACTCAAAATGCATTCACTTCTGCACGATATTTCGCTCCCCGAAAGCCCTGGCTCTGGACGGTTTATCAATCAGTTGGTCACATCACCTGATATATGTATTTCCTCCGGTGGTTCTCGTCCCGAGGGTCCTGAAGAAAATCAGAGAGGACAAGGCGGAAGTCATAGCCATCCTTCCTTTTCGCCCACGCAGGGCCTGGTTTTCACTCGCGTGGTCGCTTTTGGAAGAAGATCCAATCAAACTTCCGGTTTTCCACAACTTACTCTCGCAGAGAGGTCAGGTTCACCCGAACCCAGGAATGCTTCAACTAGCGGCCTGTAGACTGACAGGGAAAACTTGAAAAATGTTGGATTTTCAAAGGAAGTCATAAACACTCTGCTATTATCAAGAAGACCCTCTACAGTGAAAGTCTACAATAGAGTCTGGTCTCTGTTTAAGTCATGGTGTGCTCAAAATACCACTACTCCTGATTCCTTGAATTCAGTACTTCAGTTCCTTCAAGAAGGATATCAAAAAGGCTTCAAGATCAATACTCTTAAGGTCCAATTTAATGCGATAAATGCACAATTGCAGAATATCTTCTCAGGTAAACCCTTGATAAGAAATTTTTTCAAGGCTCTCTCAAGAATGGATCCAAATCCTCATCCTCCAACCCCTTCCTGGGACTTACCTACGGTTCTGGAACAACTGGTAGGTGCACCATTTGAACCTTTGCAAAAGGCTCCAATCAAGTGGTTGTCAGTGAAAACTCTCTTCCTAGTGGCTATCTCTTCAGCAAGGCGTGTTAGCGAGCTACAATCCTTGTCCCATAGGGATCCATACCTAAGGGACTTAGGAGAATGCCTTATCCTAAGAACCATGCCAGGATTTCTTCTTAAAGTTGCATCTTTGAAGAACATTACACAAGAAATATATCTACCAGTTTTGTTTCCAAATCCACAAGATGAGGAACAGAGAAAAGTGCATCTGCTGGATTTCAGAAGAGCAATTCTGATATATATCCAAAGAACGAACTTCTTCCGTAAGTCCGAAGCACTCTTTTTACAGCTAAGAGGCCCCAACAAAGGGGAAAAAGCCAGCAAAGCTACGCTAGCAAGGTGGATTAGATCTGCCATTGAAAAATGTTATCTTCTAGCGAAACTTCCATCTCCCTTGAAGATCAGGGCCCATTCCACAAGGTCAACAGCGACCTCATGGGCTGAGATGGGCCATATTCCTCCGGAAGACATTTGCAAGGCTGCAACCTGGTCAAACTCCTCTACATTTATTCGTCACTACAGGCTTGACTCATTAGTGGCAGAAGGGTCTAAGTTTGGCAAAAGAGTGTTGCAGTTGGCGTGCTTGACCCACCCTTCACAGTAGGTATTGCTGGTAAGTCTCATTGTTCTTGTGCTGCCTTAAGGACGATCAGGAATGATAGAATTTACTCACCAAATTCTCTTTTCCTGGAGTCCAAAGGCAGCACAAGGCTCCCTCCCTTCTTAATGTGTTTGAAATTATTGCTATTTAATATTACAAAGTGCCCATGCTCCTATGGGAGCTTATATGGGTGGGGTTAGCTCCACCCCATGGTGATTAGTCATTGCTGTGCTAACCTGTCTCTATGTGATTATGCCTAGGGACCATAATCTCATAATTGTTCTTGTGCTGCCTTTGGACTCCAGGAAAAGAGAATTTAGTGAGTAAATTCTATCAATTCTTGTACATAGGGGCAGTATTATAGTAGTTATATTCTTGTACATAGGGGGTAGTATTATAGTAGTTAATAGTTATAGATCAGGGTTTGTAAGGTCATGTCTTAATTAATGTGTATAGGATATATGATATCTGCAGAATAAGCCATCAGTGTTGGATAGGCAGGTGGACCTGCCACAGCTGTAGTTATGGCTTCCGGCTCTTACATAGGGCACCAGAGCCAAATGCTTCCGGTTCTGTGCTGAACAGCTGATCATTGCAGGTCTCTACTGACCCATGAAACATTGATGGCTATCAATAATAATTATGAGATTTAGATTTTGTGTTGCCCTTTTTTCCCCTCTTTCTTTGGGTTTTTTCTAATTTTGTCCTTTTCCAGAATTGGTAAGAATAAATCTTAATACCATTTACATTTTAGGCCATTGCCACCTAATGGTTCTGAGCTGGATGGCATGGAATATTATGAAGCAGAAGGTGGAATCTTGGATTGTCACAAGTGCAAGTATTTGTGCACTGGACGTGGTGAGTAATATACTATATTTTAACTTTGCATATACTTTATTGAAGTTATTGTATACTGATCTGGTGTCATATCATGTCTAATACTCCATTCACATCCTGAGCTGCGTTCAGAGTTTTGTTGAGAGCCCTACCATTTAGCACTAAGCATTGTCTATGCTTAATAGAGCGTAATAGAAACATTACATCTCAGCATTGCACCGCAGCATAAATGCTCAGTACAGTACCTTGTGAATGTGATGAATTTTGAACACAGCTGTGGATGTGAATGAAATATAGTAGATAACATGAACGTCATTCATTAGATTGATTCTGTAAAATGCTTTGTAACTCATGCACCGCTCTACTTCAGACACGCATAATAATTTGTGTTAAGGTATAATATAACTTGGCGGCCATCTCAGAAACCAAAACATGAGAGAATTGTCCATTTAAAGTTGCCTTTCCTGTTCCTCAAGAAGAGTTGAAAAAGTCCGACTGAGTAAGAAAACAATAAGAGTCTTGTTCCTGCAGCATGATCTTTCTTTATTCTACATTGTTCTCCTAGTGAAAAATAACACACATTTCCGGGGGCAAGGATACAGCTTCACTCTTATCTGTGTGGAACCGACGGTCCTGCTCCTCCCAAGACAAAATGTCCTGCTGAGCTTATAATGTAGTTACATAATATTAAATTTCTATAATGACCTTGTGCCCCTTCTGGATTTTTACTCTTACTAAGACCAAGTGCACACAAATGTATGCATATCATGGGCCACAAATAATGAGTCCGTGGCATATGTGTCATTTGTGTGTGACTGATTGTCACACACAGACAGGAATAGAACCTGCTCTGAGTATTGCAGCTTGGGAAGTCGGCTCAAACACAGGGCCATAGAAATGAAGTAAATAGAAACGTGTCCCAGTCATTGGAACAATGATTAGAACATGTTCAGAAAATATGTTCATGCTCATAAAGACTAAAACTGTGACATTTTTGTTATCATTGCCCCTCTGTTATTTGTTATTGTAAGTAATAGTTGACACTGAAGTTATTCCACTTAATCCCAGTAATATGGGGAATAAATTGGAATCATTTCATAATGAGCAAGTACTTAGTTGTAAAAACCATTATTCTATCATGAACTAAGCTATTTCTAAGGAATCACTTGGGCTGGGGCAAGTGTAAGAAAAAAGAAAAAAAAACAAGCTTGACTTGCTTCCACTCAATGCTGGAATAAAAGAGAGAAGATTAACTTTTTACAGTTGTTTAAATATAAGGAGTGTGGGCTATTATGCTCACCTTGTGGAGTTGTGCTGATGGCACAACTCATATATGCATGAAAGAATATACGTTGTAGCGCTGCCTCTAGGGAGTGTATTCTTCGGTGTAGACCCTGACCAAAAATAGTAGATAGATGCACTTTTCCTGAAGTTTTTGGAAAGGTGATGATGACACTCTCCCGTGGGTACAACAGAAGTAGGACCCGGCGGGGTACATAAAAGGATTTATTTAGTATATAAAACAATAAAAGCAAAACGCGTTTCGGACCCGGGGTGGATCCTTCATCAGTTGCATAAATCTGTTGACATACATGTGGCTTTTAAAAAAGCGGTTTTGGCGCGGTATGATCACCGGTTATGGAGACCGGGCAGACCAATTAATGGATAGCAGAGATAAATTTCAAATATTTACTCAGATACAATAAATCAATAAATAATGAAATGCATAACTTATATATATGACCTATTTATAATGGTACCTTTATATTGCGTCCTGAATGTAATTAATTTATAGTGTTATAGCTGGACGGTAAGGACCGGGATGTGGAGAAATCCTCGTCCTTGGTGACTAGCGGTGGATTGGAGAAAAACTACAAAGATGGCTGTCATTGCCGCACACGTCGTAGTTGTAGTCATGACCCCTGCCAGCATCCGTAGTTGTAGTCGTGTGCGGCAATAGTTTTTCTCCAATCCACCGGTCTTTAACCTCCCTTTCATTTTCAAACTCCTGGAATGCCTACTTTTTTTCTCAACTAACCCTCTATCTCTCAGCTAACTCCCTCCTTGACCCCCTACAGTCTGGTTTTCATACCATGCACTATCCACTTAAACTACTCTTACTAAAGTCTCCAATGATTTTCCCACTGCTAAATCCAAAGGTGACTATTCTCTTCTCATTTTTATGGATCTCTCAGAGCATTTGATACTGTGGACCCCCAGCTCCTCCTCAGGATGTTTCACTCCATTGGCCTAAAGGACACTGCACTCTCATGGTTTTCTTCCTATCTTTCTGACTGCACTTTTAGTGTCTCCTTTTCTGTATCTTTCTCTTCTCATCTTCCTCTCACTCAGGGCTCAGGTCCTCTTTTCCCTCTATACTGCCCCTATCGGACCATCAGCAGATTTGTTTTCCAGCATCTCTATGCTGATGATACCCAGCTATATACTTCTGCACGTAACATCACCCCTGCTTTCTCCAACGTGTATGAGAACTCGCCATCTTTATGGTGAGTCTAGTCACTTTTTGTAGTATCTTAAAGGGAACCTGTCACCAGAGACCCTTTTTTTAGCCATCCCCATCCATAGGCAATTATTAGCATATGCTTAAAGGGAACCTGTCACATCTTTTTAAAAAAAAAGAATGCACATGCCCATTGGCCGCTCTCAGCTGTCATTGCTAATAAGTGAGCAGGAAGCCACACATGTGCAGTGAGACCGGTTATGGAGACCGGGCAGACCAATTAATGGATAGCAGAGATAAATTTCAAATATTTACTCAGATACAATAAATCAATAAATAATGAAATGCATAACTTATATATATGACCTATTTATAATGGTACCTTTATATTGCGTCCTGAATGTAATTAATTTATAGTGTAATAGCTGGACGGTAAGGACCGGGATGGGGAGAAATCCTCGTCCGTAGTGACTAGTGGTGGATTGGAGAAAAACTACAAAGATGGCTATCATTGCTGCACACAACTACAACTACGGATGCTGGCAGGGGTCATGAGGTTGTTGAATGGATGGGATGTTTGGCTACGGATGCTTATAAGGTTAAAAAAGATGCCACATGTATGTCAACAGATTTATGCAACTGATGAAGGATCCGCTCCGTGTCCGAAACACGCCGTGTCCTACTTCAGTTGTACCCACGGGAGAGTGTCATCATCACCTTTCCAGAAACTGCAGGAAAAGTGCATCTATCTACTATTTATGGTCGGGGTCTACACCGAAGAATACACTCCCTAGATGCAGCACTACAACGTATATTCTTTCATGCATATATGAGTTGTGCCATCAACACAACTCCACAAGGTGAGCATAATAGCGCACACTCATTATATTTAAACAACTGTAAAAAGTTAATCTGCACATAGAGCGCCCCTTGGCTCTCTCTCGTTCTTCTTCTCTCTTTTATGCAATGTTTGAGTGGGATTTTCATACATCCCATACACTACACTGTAAGTATATTATGGATTTACTACATGGAAATGATAATCAACTAAACCCTGTGCAATCCACCACATGTGCAGATAGCCTTACCTCACATAATGATCTTATTAATTTACATAATTTTTAAATAAAATTGGAATAAAACTATGCTCTTTTCATTCTTTATGTTTAACCTTTATAGAATTGGAACTTGGCCTACTGTCAACACAGAGTTTTGTCTGTTGCACTGGTGTGAATTGCAGAAAAGTGTCGGAAAAATGAACTGATTTATTATTTTATTATATTATTATTATTATATTATGTTATAGCATTGGAAATATTGTTGTGTAGGTGTATAAATGAATAGTGCAGATGATAATAGTAAACTTTGTAATACTCTTTTTGTCCTTTTTTCTCCCCTGCCTTTCTTCCTTATTTAAGCAGTTTGTGTAAATCAGGTTTCTGGCCTGTATCCACAGACAGCAGAGAGATAAAGGAGCCTAATAAAGTGTCTAAGGATTTAACTCTACACATAAGATTGAAGAAATCAGGTAATACCATTTTGAGGCTGAGTATATTTGCTGGTGAGCTTTTGAGAATACTAGTTCTCTTTGTCAGACATGCATGAAACAGAAAATTCACAGCATTTTATACACACTGGGCAGTGATCATCAAAGTATTTTAAAAAAAATGTAAAACAGCAGATTGATAAATACACATACCGTATATACTCGAATATAAGCCCACCTGGGTATAAGCCAAGACCCCTAATTTTAACATAAAAAATGGAAAAAACCTATTGACTCGAGTATAAGCCAAGGGTGGGAAATGCATTGATCACAGATTTCCCAGTATTTAGCCTGCCAGCCCCTGTAGTATATAGCCTGCCAGCCCCTGTAGTATATAGTCTGCAGCCCCTATGTAGTATATAGCCTTCCAGCCCCTCTAATATATAGCCTGCAGCCCCTGCCCCCAATATAATGCCTGTAATAAAAACAAACAAACAGTGTACTCACCTTCCGATACCCCCAGCCCCCTATACAGCAATGCTCTGGCATTCTGGCATCGACCACGTGTTCCCGCACCGTCCGGCACAGGCACCATGACGTCAGCCGCTCACTGACACAGTGTGTGCCAATGCCGGTGCACATAGTAGAATGGCAGTGAGCAGCTGACGTCATGGTGCCTTCAAATGGCAGCGCGGGGACATGGAGCCGATGCCAGAGCATCCCTGTATAGAAGCGTACACTGGTTTTTTTTTCTTGACTCGAGTATAAGCCGAGGTGAGGTTTTTCAGTACATTTTTTTGTGCTGAAAAACTCGGCTTATACTCAAGTATGAACAGATTGAATACCTTCGAGAAGTGACAAGAGAGCTCTGGCTCTTATTTGTTTGTGGCCTGTTGGTTAGAGATAGGAGGTCATAAAGCTGGCATGGATATAAAGACCACTTTGAAATGTGTTAAAACTCTGCATTCATTTATATTAATAAGGGAAAGGAAAGAATGGGAGTATAAGTGAATGCAGAAATGTAACATCATTATCATCCTGTTATAAATAAGATGCCCCTGTATTAATCAATCTGTTGTTTTAAAGTGTTTTAATATTCTTTGATGGTCACTGCCAAATGTGTATAAAATGCTGTGAATTTTCTTTTTCATGCATAATCAGGTCTGATGAAGAGAACTAGTATTCTCGAAAGCTCACCATGAAATATACTCAGTTAGCCTCAAAAAGGTATCGCCCGATTTCTTTACTCTTCTTCTGCTCTCTATGGCTAACATGGTACTAGTCTACACTACTGTTAACTCTTTACAGACAGTCCCGGGATAGTCTAATCTCCTCAAAGAGATGAATCGTCAAGGTAAATATACTATAGGTCTGAGCAGTCATCAGAACATTTCACTTACACTACTCACTACAGGAGAAAGAAGCAGTAGAGAGAAACTGTTTTGCACTGTAAGTTACACTGTTTACTATTATCACCTGTTCTATTCATTTCTGAAATAAAAAAAATATAGTAAAAAAATTTAGCAGGCATTTCCTAAATGGCGAGCCAGAACCAAGAACTAGCAACCAGCACAAAATCCATACACATTGGAACAGGAGTAGTGATTTGGGTATCGTGCTTTCTTTATTTTGAACCTATTCTGACCTGAGGATCTCTAATTTCCCTACAACAGACACACAAAAACTGATATTTGGCCACTTAGCCTATCCGTCTCTTTTTTGTAGACTTATACACTCACCAGAACTGATGGACATTTAAAAAGATCTACATAGTACTATAGAAACAAAGGGGGATATTTATCAGGGCCTCTGCGCCACATCAGTGAAATAATCACAAATCCTAGGTTATTGCTAACACTTGCAATTATTTCCCCCAATCCGCCACCTTCACGCCAGTGGGACATGAAGGGAGGGTGCGGCCTGAGATAGTCGCAGCGCAGGACCCTGCCGGATATATCAAGAGGCCGAAGCCTCTTGATGTATCAGGCTGCGCCAAAGCAACGGTGAGGCAACCATATACCGGCGCATGTATGATAAATAACCCCAAAAATCTCCAGCAAGCTGCACCCTATGTGCTTCAAGTCCACTTGATTATTCTGAAATCAATTTGTAATGTTGATCAGCTATAAACTAGCTCCATGGGAATTATGCAAATTTTGGGCAGAAGTTGCCAGATTCTTTTGTGTTGTCTGTCTACAAAATGTTGAAGCTTTCGCATGTCATATTATTTTGCACTGTTGCTCTCCAGACCTTTTGATCTTCACCCTTTTGATCTCCTTGTTATGCTCCTGGATATTTTTTTCCTTTTGGAGAAGATTTTCATCTCTTTTATAAAGCAAATGGAAAAGCTTTTATTTGCCAACAGTGGCTTCATGAAATGTGACCGTGTGGGTGGTGTTTACAACAGATTTCCAACTAGATTAGTTTGACAAGAAACACAAATGTCTCCCACTTCTAAAATTAAATGCGTATAAAGTCCGGGATGTACTCCAAGAAATCCAAGATTATTAATATCATTCTGAGACACCAACTCATAATTTGGCACTAATCATGTGCGTGAAGAATCTGATCTGTACACAAAGTAAGGATCTATTACTAATAAGAAGAACGGAAGCTGCCTCAGAAACTAGAAAACAAGGACAGTTCAAGGGAATATACACCTCAACCGGCCACTTTATTAGGTACACACATGCTAGTAAGGGTTGGACCCCCTTTGCCTCAGAACTACCTAAATTCGTGATGGCATAGATTCAACAGTGCTGGAAGCTCCTCAGAGATTTTGGTCCATATTGACATGATGGCATCACACAGTTGCCGCAGATTTGTCGGCTGCACATCCATGATGCGAATCTCCCGTTCCACACCAATCCCAAAGATGCTCATTGGATTGAGATCTGGTGAACTGTGGAGGGCCATTGAGCACAGTGAACTCATCGTCATGTTCAAGAAAACCAGTCTGAGAGATTCCAGCTTTATGACATGCGGCGATTATCCTTGCTGAAAGTAGCATCAGATTTGGATACATTGTGTCATAAAGGGAGGACATGGTCAGAAACAACTCAGGTAGGCTGTGGCGTTGCAACGACGCTCAATTGGTACAAAGGGGTCCAAAGAGTGCCAAGAAAATATTCCCCACACCAGACACCACCACCAGCCTGAACGGTGTGATACAAGCAGGATGGATCCATGCTTTCAGTGTGACGCCAAATTCTGACCCTACCATCCGAATGTTGCAGTAGAAATTGAGACTTCTAGACCAGGCAACGTTTTTTCCAATGTTCTACTGTCCAATTTCGAGAGCTGTGCCAAATTGTAGCCTCAGTTTCCTGTTCTTAGACTGAAAAAGAGTGGCACCCGGTGTGTCTTCTGTGCGGTCTAGCCCATCTGCCTCAAAGTTAGACGTACTGTGCGTCAGAGATGCTTTTGCCTACCTGGTTGTAACGGGTGGCGATTGAGTCACTGTTGCCTTTCTATCAGCTCGAACCAGTCTGCCATTTCTACTCTGACCTTTGGCATCAACAAGACATTCACCCACAGAAATGACGCCCACTGGATGGTTTTTCTTTTTCGGACCATTCTCTGTAAACCTAGAGAGGTTGTGCGTGAAAATCCCAGTAGATCAGCAGTTTCTGAAATCCAGACCAGCCTTCTGGCACCAACAACCATGCCACGTTCAAAGGCACCAAATCACCTTCTTCCCCCTACTGATGCTCGGTTTGATGCAGGAGATTGTTTGACCATGTTTACATGCTAACATGCATTGAGTTGCCGCCAGTGTTGGGCTGATTAGAAATTAAGTGTTAACGAGCAGTGGACAAGGTACTAATAAAGTGACGGTGAGTGTGTATATATATAAATATATATATATCTATATATATTATAGATATATATTATATATTATATAATTAAACATACACCCACTGATATTTACTGGAATACTAGAAGAATAACGTTATTATTTACAGTTATAAATTGTTTATTTAGAAGGCAAGACTCCATAACACAGAGTTGCAATATTATATGAGAACTATCCCGGTGTTTTTGTCTTAAAGGAAACCTGTCCACTTATTAAAACCTTGGATCAACCACCTTTTCTGACATGTTTTATCAATACAGCACACTTCCATTTTCTACCAAAGTTTACCTAACACTTGTAAGGTCAAGAATTTAATTATACATATCATAGGGTGATAGGCCACAAAGATTCTCCGTTATAACTGAAAAAATGGACAAGACGATAGCCATTGATCGACTCACAGGGATTTGGGAAATATGCAAAGACGTTTCCAGATGGGTAAAAAACTATGGGTTTTAGTACCTTGTAAGGCAGCTCCGTTGACATCAACATGACCTTTAGGGTTATTCAGTAGGTCTCTGTCAGTATAGTTGTAGGGAACTGGTTTGGCTGAGTGAGAGGCTTTCACTAGTGGTTGGGAGATAAGGCTCCTAAAGGTCAGCTTGACTTCAAGGGAGCTGGCCTTACAAAGGTAGCTAAAAGCAGCCAGTAGTTTTCCTTCCTATCCCATCCTGGAAAACTTATTGCATATTTTCCTAAATAACCTGAAAAAGATGGGTGATAGGAATACTGCAGTTGTCCAGTGGAGCAGACTTTTACAAAAAATCTCCAGGATAAACACTGACCAATTTGACTAGTTCGGAAGCTTAAACAGGATGGGACATATGCAAGGGTAAATGTCAAAGTTGAAAGCCCTGATTTGGTGAGGAGGTTTCCATGAGTCAGTGACCATTACCTAGGCATACTTGGAATAAGAGTGCGTTTGGCATTGATCTTTATATTTAGTAGTAATCTCATATAAATAGGGACAGGCAAAAAAAAATTGCAACAAGGTGTACTCACCTTAAATATGTCGAAGTGAGCCTCCCAATGCTTGAGAACTATGGAGAGACAAGCCCACCTAGGACTTTTTTTAACACTTGGTTACTACTTACGCATTGGCTTAGTTAAGATAGTGGGGGTTTCCATCTCAAAAAAAAATCTATGTGAGACTTGTTTTAGGGGGACGACCTGCTGTCAAACTGCCCATAAATCCTCAGAATATAAAGGGATCCACTGGAAGGAGAAATTGATAGGGAGAAGGAAGATGTGAAAAACCCGTTTAAAATTCGACGCTAATAACATCAATTGAATTACAACAATCTTGTCTTACGGACTGCTGATGACCCGGGGGACTCGATAGCTGTCTAATGGAATTGAAGTGAGCCCTGAGTTCTAGGACTATATCCGCATGTATGCCCAGGGTGAAGCATAGGGGACTTGCTAATTTCTAATAACCAAGACCGACGGGGACTATGTTACCAGTAACCTTGAAGATTGGGTGACTGGAGAACCATAGTACAGTTTTTATTCTAACCACGTAGAAAATATCCACATTCTCAGGCTTTGGCACCTGCAGTAAGCGTTCTTGCTTTAGACAGGAAAGGAACAAATAAGCCATTCCGCAACATTAAACACCTTGTGATTTGGAGGATTAATATTGACCGCGAGCAAACTGCGATTGCACTAAGGGGGCATTATACTAGATGGCTTATCTATAATAACTGCTGCTCTATGATATCATTCTGAGACACCAACTCATAATTTGGCACTAATCATGTGCGTGAAGAATCTGATCTGTACACAAAGGAAGGAATATATTACTAATAATAAGAACGGAAGCTGCTCAGAAAACTAGAAAACAAGGAAGTTCAAGGGAATATACACTCACCGGCCACTTTATTAGGTACACCATGCTAGTAACGGGTTGGATCCCCCTGTTGCCTTCAGAAACTACCTCAAACTTCGTGTGGCATAGATTCAACAGTGCTGGAAGCTCCTCAGAGATTTTGGTCCATATTGACATGATGGCATCACACAGTTGCCGCAGATTTGTCGGCTGCACATCCATGATGCGAATCTCCCGTTCCACACCAATCCCAAAGATGCTATTGGATTGAGATCTGGTGAACTGTGGAGGGCCATTGAGCACAGTGAACTCATCGTCATGTTCAAGAAAACCAGTCTGAGAGATTCCAGCTTTATGACATGTGGCGATTATCCTTGCTGAAAGTAGCATCAGATTTGGATACATTGTGTCATAAAGGGAGGACATGGTCAGAAACAACTCAGGTAGGCTGTGGCGTTGCAACGACGCTCAATTGGTACAAAGGGGTCCAAAGAGTGCCAAGAAAATATTCCCCACACCAGACACCACCACCAGCCTGAACGTGTGTGATACAAGCAGGATGGATCCATGCTTTCAGTGTGACGCCAAATTCTGACCCTACCATCCGAATGTTGCAGTAGAAATTGAGACTTCTAGACCAGGCAACGTTTTTTCCAATGTTCTACTGTCCAATTTCGAGAGCTGTGCCAAATTGTAGCCTCAGTTTCCTGTTCTTAGACTGAAAAAGAGTGGCACCCGGTGTGTCTTCTGTGCTGTCTAGCCCATCTGCCTCAAAGTTAGACGTACTGTGCGTCAGAGATGCTTTTGCCTACCTGGTTGTAACGGGTGGCGATTGAGTCACTGTTGCCTTTCTATCAGCTCGAACCAGTCTGCCATTTCTACTCTGACCTTTGGCATCAACAAGACATTCACCCACAGAAATGACGCCCACTGGATGGTTTTTCTTTTTCGGACCATTCTCTGTAAACCTAGAGAGGTTGTGCGTGAAAATCCCAGTAGATCAGCAGTTTCTGAAATCCAGACCAGCCTTCTGGCACCAACAACCATGCCACGTTCAAAGGCACCAAATCACCTTCTTCCCCCTACTGATGCTCGGTTTGATGCAGGAGATTGTTTGACCATGTTTACATGCTAACATGCATTGAGTTGCCGCCAGTGATTGGGCTGATTAGAAATTAAGTGTTAACGAGCAGTGGACAAGGTACTAATAAAGTGACGGTGAGTGTGTATATATATAAATATATATATATCTATATATATTATATGATATATATTATATATATATAATTAAACAACACCACTAATATTACTGGAATACTAGAAGAATATACGTTATCTATAACCAAGTTATAAATTGTTTATTTAGAAGCTACTGGACTCCATAACAATCTTGCTAATATTATATGAGACTATCCACGTGTTTTTGTCTCTAAAGAAACCTGTCCATTATTAAACCCGGCAACCACCTTTCTGACATGCTTTTATCATATACAGCACACTTCCTTTTCTACACTAATTCTACACTAACACTTGTAAGGTCAAGAATTTATTATACAATATCAGTTAGGGTGAGGCCACAAAGATTCTCCGTTATAATGAAAAAATTGGACAAGCGTAGCCATTGATCGCCACTAGATTGATTTGGGAAAACTATGCAAAGACGTTTCCAGGATGGGTAAAAAAACTATGGTGCTTTTAGTACCCTTGTAAGGCCGCTCCGTTGACCCAACAATGACCTTTAGGGTTATTCGTAGGTCTCTGTCAGTATAGTGGTAGGGAACTGGGTTGGCTGAGTGAGAGGCTTTCACTAGTGGTTCGGGAAGATAAGGCTCCTAAAGGTCATGCTTGACTTCAAGGGAGCTGGCCTTACAAGGTAGCTAAAAGCATCAGCATAGTTTCCGTTCCTTCCCATCCTGGAAAACTATTGCATATTTTCCTAAATAGACCTTGAAAAAGATGGTATAGGATTCGTGCAGTTGGTCCTGGAGCAGACTTTTACAAAAATTCCAGGATACACTGACCAAATTTGACTATTCGGAGAGCTTAAAACAGGATTGGGACATATGAAGGGTAAACTGTCAAAGTTGTAAGCCCTGATTGGTTGAGGAGTTTCCATGACAGTGACCATTACCTGGCATACCTTGGAGATAATAGTGCGTTTGGCATTGATCTTTATATTTTATAGTAATCTCATATAAATAGGGACAGGCAAAAAAAATTGCAACAAGGTGTACTCACCTTAAATATGTCGAAGTGAGCCTCCCAATGCTTGAGAACTATGGAGAGACAAGCCCACCTAGGACTTTTTTTAACACTTGGTTACTACTTACGCATTGGCTTAGTTAAGATAGTGGGGGTTTCCATCTCAAAAAAAAATCTATGTGAGACTTGTTTTAGGGGGACGACCTGCTGTCAAACTGCCCATAAATCCTCAGAATATAAAGGGATCCACTGGAAGGAGAAATTGATAGGGAGAAGGAAGATGTGAAAAACCCGTTTAAAATTCGACGCTAATAACATCAATTGAATTACAACAATCTTGTCTTACGGACTGCTGATGACCCGGGGGACTCGATAGCTGTCTAATGGAATTGAAGTGAGCCCTGAGTTCTAGGACTATATCCGCATGTATGCCCAGGGTGAAGCATAGGGGACTTGCTAATTTCTAATAACCAAGACCGACGGGGACTATGTTACCAGTAACCTTGAAGATTGGGTGACTGGAGAACCATAGTACAGTTTTTATTCTAACCACGTAGAAAATATCCACATTCTCAGGCTTTGGCACCTGCAGTAAGCGTTCTTGCTTTAGACAGGAAAGGAACAAATAAGCCATTCCGCAACATTAAACACCTTGTGATTTGGAGGATTAATATTGACCGCGAGCAAACTGCGATTGCACTAAGGGGGCATTATACTAGATGGCTTATCTATAATAACTGCTGCTCTATGAAGATGCTCTATTGGATTGAGATCTGGTGACTGTGGAGGCCATTTGAGCACAGTGAACTCATCGTCATGTTCAAGAAACCAGTCTGAGATGATTCCAGCTTTATGACATGGCACATTATCCTGCTGAAAGTAGCCATCAGATGTTGGATACATTGTGGTCATAAAGGGATGGACATGTGGTCAGAAACAAGCTCAGGTCAGCTGTGGCGTTTTTGCACGACGCTCAATTGGTACAGGGGTCCAAAAAGAGTGCCAAGGAAAAATTCCCCACACCCATGGACCACCACCACCAGCCTTGTGAACGGTGTGATACAAGGCAGGATGGATCCATGTCTTTGTTGAACGCCAATTCTGACCCCTACCATCGAATGTTGCAGTGAGAAATGAGACTCATCAGGACCAGGCAACGTTTTCCCAATGTTCTACTGTTCCAATTTGCGAGAGCTGTGTGCCAATTGTAGCTCAGTTTCTGTTTTAGTGAAAAGAGTGGCAACCCGGTGTGGTCTTCTGCTGCGTTAGCCCCATCTGCCTCAAAGTTGACGTACTGTGCGTCAGAGATGCTCTTCATGCCTACCTGGTTGAACGGGTGTGCGATTTGAGTAACTGTTCTTTCTATCAGCTCGAACCAGTTGCCATTTCTATGACCTTTGGCCATCAACAAGACAGTTACACCCACAGGAATGCGCTCCACTGGATGGTTTTCTTTTTCGGACCATTATCTGTAAACCTAGAGATGGTTGTGCTGTGAAAATCCCAGAAGAATCAGCAGTTTCTGAAAATGCAGACCAGCCTTCGGCACAACAACCATGCCACGTTTCAAAGGCACTCAAATCACTTCTTCCACACTACTGATGCTCGGTTGAATGCAGGAGATTGTTTGCACCAGTCTTACATGCTAACTGCAATTGAGTTGCCGCCAGGTGATTGGGTGATTAGAAATTAAGGTTAAGAGCAGTGGGACACTTTATACTCATAAGGCTGACGGTGATGTGTAAGTGGAATATATATATATAATATATATATATCTATATATATTATATATGATATATATATATATATATAACAACACCACACTAGATATTTACTGGAATACTAGAAGAATATACGTTATCTATACAGTTATAAATTGTTTATTTAGAAAGGCAAGGACTCCATAAACAGATTGCAATATTATATGAGACTATCCAAACGGGTTTTTTGTCCTTAAAGGAAACCTGTCCATTATTAAAACACTATGGCAACCACCTTTTCTGACATGTTTTATCATATACAGCACACTTCCTTTTCTACCAACTCTTATACACTTGATAAGGTCAAGAATTTATTATACATATCAGTAGGGGGCCACAAGATTTCTCCGTTATAATGAAAAAATTGGACAGAGCGATAGCCATTGATCTGATCCACTAGGGGATTTGGGAAAATATGCAAATACGTTCCAGATGGGATAAGAAAAACTATGGGTTTTAGTACCTTGTAAGGCCGGCTCCGTTGACACAAGCAATGACCTTTAGGGTTATTCAGAGGTCTCTTCAGTATAGTTTGTAGGGGGAACTGGTTTGGCTGAGTTGAGAGGTTCACTAGTGGTCTGGGAAGATAAGGCTCCTAAAGGTCATGCTTTGACTTCAAGGGAGCTGGCACTTACAAAGGTAGCTAAAAGCAAGCCAGAGTTTCCGATTCCCCATCCTGGAAAACTTATGCATATTTTCCTAAATAGACCTTGAAAAAGATGGGTGATAGGAATAGCGTGCAGTTGGTCCAGTGGAGAGACTTTTACAAAAAATCCAGGATAAACACTGACCAAAATTTGACTAGTTCGGAGGCTTAAAACAGGATTGGGACATATGAAGGGTAAATGTCAAAGTTGAAAGCCCTGAGTGGTGAGGATGTTTCCATAGAGGCAGTGACCATTACCTAGGCATAAATTGGATATAATAGTGGCGTTTGGCATTGATCTTATATTTAGTAGTAATCTCATATAAATAGGGACAAGGCAGAAAAAAAATTGCAACAAGGTGTACTCACCTTAAATATGTCGAAGTGAGCCTCCCAATGCTTGAGAACTATGGAGAGACAAGCCCACCTAGGACTTTTTTTAACACTTGGTTACTACTTACGCATTGGCTTAGTTAAGATAGTGGGGGTTTCCATCTCAAAAAAAAATCTATGTGAGACTTGTTTTAGGGGGACGACCTGCTGTCAAACTGCCCATAAATCCTCAGAATATAAAGGGATCCACTGGAAGGAGAAATTGATAGGGAGAAGGAAGATGTGAAAAACCCGTTTAAAATTCGACGCTAATAACATCAATTGAATTACAACAATCTTGTCTTACGGACTGCTGATGACCCGGGGGACTCGATAGCTGTCTAATGGAATTGAAGTGAGCCCTGAGTTCTAGGACTATATCCGCATGTATGCCCAGGGTGAAGCATAGGGGACTTGCTAATTTCTAATAACCAAGACCGACGGGGACTATGTTACCAGTAACCTTGAAGATTGGGTGACTGGAGAACCATAGTACAGTTTTTATTCTAACCACGTAGAAAATATCCACATTCTCAGGCTTTGGCACCTGCAGTAAGCGTTCTTGCTTTAGACAGGAAAGGAACAAATAAGCCATTCCGCAACATTAAACACCTTGTGATTTGGAGGATTAATATTGACCGCGAGCAAACTGCGATTGCACTAAGGGGGCATTATACTAGATGGCTTATCTATAATAACTGCTGCTCTATGAGCCATCAGATGTTGGGTACATTGTGGTCATAAAGGGATGGACATGGTGAGCAACAATACTCAGGTAGGCTGTGGCGTTGCAACGATGCTCAATTGGTACCAAGGGGTCCAAAGAGTGCCAAGAAAATATTCCCCACACCATGACACCACCACCACCAGCGTGAACAGTTGATACAAGGCAGGATGGATCCATGCTTTCATGTTGTTGACGCCAAATTCTGACCCTACCATCCGAATGTCGCAGCAGAAATTGAGACTCATCAGACCAGGCAACGTTTTTCCAATCTTCTACTGTTCCAATTTCAGCGACGGCTGTGCCAAATTGTAGCTCAGCTTTCCTGTTTTAGCTGAGAAAGAGTGGCACCCGGTGTGTCTTCTGCTGCGTTAGCGCCCATCTGCCTCAAAGTTAGAGTACTGTGCGTTCAGAGATGCTTTACTGCCTACCTGGTTGTAACGGGTGGCGATTTGAGTCAACTGTTGCCTTTCTATCAGCTCGAACCAGTCTGCCCATTTCTACTCATGACCTTGGCCATCAACAAGACATTCCCCACAGAAATGCGCCTCACTGGATGGTTTGTCTTTTTCGGACCATTCTCTGTAAACCCAAGAGATGGTTGTGCGTGAAAATCCCAGTAGATCAGCAGTTTCTGAAATACTCAGACCAGCCCTTCTGGCACCAACAACCATGCCACGTTCAAAGGCACTCAAATCACCTTTCTTCCCCATACTGATGCTCGGTTTGAACTGCAGGAGATTGTCTTGACCATGTCTACATGCCTAAATGCACTGAGTTGCCGCCATGTGATTGGCTGATTAGAAATTAAGTGTTAACGAGCAGTTGGACAAGTGTACCTAATAAAGTGGACGGTGAGTGTGTATATATATATATATATATATATATATATATATACATACACACACTAGATATACTGGAATACTAGAAGAATATACAGTATATATATACAGTATAATTGTTTATTTAGAAAGGCTAATGCTCCATACACAGATTCTGCTAAATATTATGGATGAGACTATCCAACTTGTTTTTGTCTCTTAAAGGAAACCTGTCCATTATTAAACCCTATCAACCACCTTTCTGACATGCTTTTATCATATACAGCACACTTCCATTTTCTACCCAACTCTACACTTGTATGGTCAAGAATTTATTCTACATATCAGTAGGGGCCACAAAGATTTCTCCAGTTATACTGAAAAAATTGGACAGAGACTTATAGCCATTGACGCTCCACTAGGGATTCTGGGAAAATATGCAAATACGTTTCCAGGATGGGATAAGAAAAACTATGGTGCTTTTAGCTACCTTGTAAGGCAGCTCCGTTGACATCAAGCATGACCTTTAGGATTATTCAGTAGGTCTCTTCAGTATAGTGTAGGGAACTGGTTTGGCTGAGTGAGAGGCTTTTCACTAGGGTCGGGAAGATAAGGCTTCCTAAAGGTCATGCTTGACTTCAAGGGAGCTGCCTTACAAGGTAGCTAAAAGCAGCATAGTTTTCCTTATCCCATCCTGCAAAAATTATTTGCATATTTTCCTAAATATGACCTTGAAAAAGATGGGTATTAGGACTAGCTGCAGTTGTCCAGTGGAGCATACTTTTACAAAAATCTCCAGGATAACACTGACAAATTTGACTAGTTCGGAGCTTAAACAGGATTGGGACATATGAAGGGTAAATGTCAAAGTTGATAGTCCTGAGTTGGTTGAGGATGTTTCCATAGATGCAGTGACATTACCTAGGCATAACTTGGATATAATAGTGGCTTTTGGCATTGTCATTTATATTTTTATATATTTATAGTAATCTCATAAATAGGGACAAGTCAGAAAAAAAATTGCAACAATGTACTCACTCTGTAATCATGTCGACGTGAGCCCTCCAATGCTTGATAACTATGGAGATACAAGAACATAAGGACTTTAAACTGGGTACTACTTACGCATGCCTTAAGTTAAGATAGTGGGGTTCCCATCTCAAAAAAAAAAATGTTATCACTTTTTATTTAAGTGACTACCTGACTGTCATAACTCCCATAAATCCTCATAATAAAGGGGCATCCACTGTAAGGAGAAATTGATAGGGATAAGAATTTATGTGAAAACCCTTTTAAATATCTGACGATAATAACAATTCAATTGTAATTTACAACAATTCTTTGTCTTTTACGGACTGATGACCCGGGTGACTCGATTAGCTTTTGTCTAATGAGAATATTTGAAGTCCCTGAGTTCTATGACTATATACGCATTGTACTGCCCCGGGCTGAAGCACTTAGGTGACTGCTAATATTCTAATAAACCAAGACAGACGGACTATTTACCATGTAACCTTGAAGATTGTGCTGATCTGTATAACCCTCATTATCAGTTCTTTTTATTCTACCCACTTCACAGTAGCAAAATATCAAATTCTCTTAAGGCTTTGTGCACATTTGCAGTAATTGCTTTCTTGCTTCTTAGAAGTGAAAGGAACAAAAACAAGCCAACTTCGAAAACTATTTAAAACCTTTTGATTTTGGAGGTTTTAATATCTGAGACGAGCAAAAATGAAGCATTGCACTTAAGGGGTCATTTATCTTAGACTGTTCTTTTATTCTTATATATAAGCCTTGCTCTGGCTTTCTATGAAGAGGTGAGTCAGGGTTGCCTGGAGATGGAGGAGGGAACGCTGTGTATTGGTCTTGGACTTTGCAAAGGCATTTGACACGTCCCTCAAGAGACGCTCGATGGGTACAATAGGGGCTATTGGTTGGCGACATCATTTGCCAATTGGCATTGAGAACTGGACTGAGATCGTACCAGGAGGTTTTTTTTGTGGTTCAATGATTCCTACTCGGGAGGTCACCAGTTTGAGTCGGTTGACCCCCAGGGTTCTGTGCTTGGCCCAATATCATCTAATATAGTTGTTATGAATATAGAGTAGTGAAGTATTAATAGCACTGGTCTATTTTTGTCAATGACACCAAGGCTGTGTATGTAAATCAGTATATGGAGGATGATGGGAGTAGTACAAGCTGCGAGTGCTATACAGTGCTATTGAGGATGAATGGGAGTGTACAAGCTGCGTGTTAATACAGTCTATGGAGGATGATGGAGAGTAGTACAAGCTGCGTAGTGTAATACAGTCATATGGAGGTGTTATGGGAGTAGTACAGAGTACATGTGTAGTGTAATACAGTATGGAGAGGATGGGAGTAGTAGAAGTCTGTGTGAGAGTGTAGTAATGAAGTCTATGGAGGATGGCGTATAGTACACTTGTGTAGTGAAACCAGTCTATGAGTGAGGTGATGAGAGTATATGATCAGTCTATGAGGAGGGGATAGTTCAAGCTGTGTAGTGTAATACAGTCTATGGAGGAATTGGAGTAGTACAAGTGTGGTAGTGTAATGCAGTTATGGAGGATGAGAGTAAGTACAGCCGCTGTGTATGCATTACATCTATGGAGGCGATGGGGGTATAAAGCTGTGTAGTGTAATACAGTCTATGGAGGATGAGGAGTGGAGTAGTACAAGCGGTAGTGTAATACAGTCTATGGAGGCTATAGTAGTACAAGCTGTTGAGTGTGATAACAGTCTATGAGATGGCGGTGGTATACAGCTGTGTGTGTTAGTATACAGTTATGGAGGAATGGGAGTAGTACGCGTGTAGTGGTGATACATCTATGAGGATGGGAAGGGTGAAGGTTTTTTTAGTACAAGCTGTTGTAGTGGATACATTCTATGTAGGAGGGCAGTAGTACAGCTGTGTAGTGTAATTACAGTCATGGAGGATGAGGAGAGTATAAGCGTGTAGTGTCAATACAGTCTAGAAGGGGATGCGGGGAGTAGTTCAACTGTGGTAGTGTAATACAGTCTATGGAGGGATTATGGGAGTAGTACAAAAAATAAGCTGTGTAGTGTATACGCTTATGAGGATGTATGGGATAGTACAAGTTCTTTGTATGTAAATACAGTCATGGAGGCTGGGAGAGTAGTACAGCTGTTGTTTAGTGTGATACGTCTATTGTGGAGGATGGGAGTAGTAGAAGTTTTTGTTGTAGTCGTACTACAGTCAAAAGTAGTAACTTTATCAATATGTTAAAATATTTATAGTACCATGTATGACTCACATTTTCCCAGTTCAGCCACAAGCTATATCATGGTTTATATAACCATAATGTTACTAGGTGCCAGGGTTTCAGAGATATGAGCTGCTGTTGAATTGACCACGTCTGACTTTAAAAATGTCCTTTGCCTCGCACGGGGCGTGGGCAAATAGGAGGTATATGCCGTGCACTCACCGGGCCACTTTATTCGGTACACCATGCTAGTAACGGTGTTGGAACCCCTTTGTGCCTTCACGACTGCCTCAAGTCTTCGTGGCATAGATTAAAAGGTGCTTGAACATTCCTCGAGATTTTGGTCCATATTGACATAGTGGCATCACACGTTGCCGCAAGATTTGTCGGTCTGCACATCCAAGATGGCCAATCTCCCCGTCGACCACATCCCAAAGAGAGCTCTATTGGATGAGTCTGGTGAATGTGGAGGCCATGATACAGTGACCTCATTGTCATGTTCAAGAAACAGTCTGAATGATTCAGCTTTATGACAGTGAGCCATTATCTGCCTGTGATACTGAAAGTAGCCATCAGAGTTGGGTACATGTGGTCATAAGCGGATGGGACATGGTAGCACAATACTTAGGTAGCTGCGGCGTGTCAACATGCTCAATGGTACCAAGTGGTCCCAAAGAGTGCCAGAAATCTTCCCCACACCATACACCACCATCCACCAGCCTGAACCGTTGATACAAGAGCAGATGGATCCATGCTTTCATGTTGTTGACGCCAAGTTCGGACCCTAACCATCCTGAATGTCGCAGCAGAAATCGAGATCATCAACCAGCAACGTTTTTCCAATCTTCACTGTCATTCGTTGAGTGCTGTGCAAATTGTAGCCTCAGTTTCTGTTCTGTAGCTGAAAGGAGTGGCACCTGGTGTGGTCTCCTGCTGTAGCCCATGCCTCAAAGTTTCGATGTAGCTGTACGTTCAGAGATGCGTCTTCTGCCTACTGGTTGTAACGGGTGCCGAATTGATTGAGTCACGTTGCCTTTCTATCAGTCGAACACAGTCTGGCCAGTTCTCCTCTGACTCTGGCATTAAAAGGCATTTCCGCCCACAGAATGGTATGTTTTTCTTTTCACTGGTGTTTTCTTTTTCGGGACCAGCTCTCTGTAACCCTAGAGAAAGGTTGTGCGTGACAAATCCCCAGTAGATTCAGCAGTTTTGAAATACCTCAGACCAGCCCCTGGCACCAACAACCATGCCACGTTAAAGGCACTCAAATCACCTTTCTTCCCCATACTGCTGAGTTCGGTTTGAACTCAGGATATTGTATTGCAGTCTACATGCCTAAATGCACTGAGTTTGCCGCATGTATTGGCTTTGATAGAAAATAAGTGTTAACGAGCAGTTGGACAGGTTGTACCTAAAAGTGGCCGGTGAGTGTATATCAGTCATAAAGGGTTTAATAACACATACAATCATAGTATGCCTCTAAAGCCAGACAAATCATGTATGAATGGACTCTCCCCCCCTCTGCGGATGATAGGGATGTAATATTACCATTGTACAAAGGAGTTTGTTCACCTCCCGGAATATCTGCTCGCAGTTGGGGCACAGCCCTAAAAAGGAGTGCAACCTGGAGCTGGAGAGTGGTACAACGAAGAGCCACAAAAATGATAGGGTAATGGAGGTCCAGTTTGATGAACATTAAACAATATTAGATATTTAGTCTGGAAATAGACGACGAGAGGGCATGATTAATTATATTGCACATACCAGTCGGAATCTCTTTCACCATATGGTACTAGAATCAAGGTTTTTTGGGAATGCAGGATGAGGCTTTTCTGTCTGTTTTCAATCTGAGGTTTCAGGGCTTTTGGAGGACCTTCAAAGTCCATAAATGTGTGTGTATGTATTAAGAGCAGGAACAGATATTTGAGGATTTTATGGGCGAAGGTCCTTCTCAGTATAAAATTTGGTGGGTGGTTTGGGTGGCCATTGGCTCCCTAGAAGGTTTGGGCCCTGGACTACCACCCAATCTGCCTATATTATAATCCACTACTGTCTGAGAGTGCTAACTAGACACACTGCCTAATGCTGCTGTGTCCTATCTGAGGGCAATCCTCTCTCCATCAGGCCTGCAGCTCCGACTACTTACAGAACTTGCTCCAGTTGCTTCCCAGGCAGCTTCTCCCTTCTTCAGCCCCAAGTTCCTGAATATGGGCTGAAAGCATCCCTTACCTGACCACCTACCTCAGACATTGGTAGATAGGATCTCTACCTCAGCCTGTTATCATTGTTGCAGTAATGTTCTGGAATAAAGGAACTGTAAGATGACGTTATACATCTTTTTTCCACGTTTGATCCCTGGCTGCTGCTAACATCACAGACCTCCCCTTTACCATCAACACGGGATTCCTAACACATGCATATACCTGGAGCACCCCAGGGAGAAACCATCCATCAAACAGCCTTCCCCTCTTCTTTGCTGGACCTGCCTGACACTGCCCTGCTCCTCCTGGACCAAGCGACAGTGACAAGTCCAACACTAGGCTGCACTAAACCAAGCCACTCAGGTACCAGGGGAATCCAACTGCACCTAAGCCATTAGGTCAGGCCCCATGGGAGGATGTTGCAAAAGTATATTACAAAGTTTACTATTGACTTCTGATAATAAATTTAAAATAATAATAATAAAAAATTCACTGCTAAAAAGTCATCCAATTTTAACGTGCATATTTTTAGAATATCCAGTTTGATGTCGATTTTCGCCACTAAACATAGATACTGCTTTCCGTGGCGTTCTGTTAGGTCCCTGGACAGTCTATCGTCACTCAAAACATATCATATAACAATGCAATTCTTTTCTCCCCAATCCCTTTTCGCCCTCGCTCTTCGATTTTATTCATTCTTCTCACGGGGTATCTCCCCTCCGTGATTCATAACTACGGGTTCTATGTAATACCTTATATAACATATGCCTACAAACATCAGAGAGTTGTCCATGGTAACAGCCAGGCTGCTGATCTGGCACCCAGTCCTAGACTTAAGGAGGAAAAGAGGGATTTATAGTATGTAAACCACATTGAATTGCGAGATTAGCAGGGAATGGGGTTATACCGCAACAGCATGTTTCGAGCAGGGGAGCTGAGCAGATTTGTATATTGTGTCCTAACTTAGCAACAGCAGTTATAGAGCAGGAAAGTGAGCATAGTGTATATAGTGCTACCTGCAAGCAGCAGTTATAGAGCAGAGGAGTGGCAAATTATAAATAGTTTCATATCTCCAGGCTCAGATAGTAAAGAGGGGAACTAAGCAGATTTGCACATAGTGTCCTACCGCAGCAGCATGTTATAGAGTAGTACATGTAGTGTGTAAATATTTATTCTGACGTGTTGTTTCATTTTAGGTAGCACTTACGGTTTAAAACTTGCAGTGAGTTTCCTCCCTTCCTTGGAATATATTCAGAAGTTGATGATGAACCTATAAGAACATATGGTGTACAGTTACTCCATAACTTTCAATACACCTACCGATCCACTAATAGCAATCATTTCACCTCATGTCCATTGGAGATAAGTGAGGCGGCCCTTGCAAACTTACAGTCCCTGTTTTCAGAAACAATATTTGCTAACGCTTTTGTCTGTTTCACTGTGGAAGAAATATTGTTTCATATAATACCATACAAAAAATGTAAAAGACCTATGATTTAATTATACAGTTGCTGTCAACTTTCAAGAACTTTTGCTGTTGGCATTTAAACAACTTTAAATGTTCGTTGTGCAAATAGACGATACATTATAGCAAATAGAGAAGCAATCCTATAAGTGAAGGGTTCTGTAGGGGTGACCAACAAGGGGGACTATTTCTCAGTCCCATCCTTTTGGCTGCGTTGCACATTTTCATTGTGTTTTGCTCTCAACCCAAGAGGTAGCAGGGCGCGGGTCTACAACGAATTAGACATGACATTGCTGCCTGAAGTAGTGCTACTTATCTAGATGCATATCAAAGTGAGCTGTGCAAGAAGTTATTCGCTGTGTTTGTCACACAGTGTCCGAGCTCGGAAGCAGATAGCTTAGACAACCAATTCTACTTAAAGAAAAGTGGAGTGCGCGTAGGATGGCGAAACATTCATTGCAGAGTTGAAAAGGACCGGAGCAGGTGCCAGAGCCCAAACACTCCAGAAGCCCACATGTTCTGATTTTGTGTCTTCTAAACTGTCCAAACAGCGCTACTCTATGAATTGATGAGCGCCCGAAACCACCCACATTGGTTGTTGTTTCTTAAAGCCAAACCATCGGGAGAACAAGACTTGGGCTTGTTCACTGGTGCGGGAAAGGATGTGTGACAGAGTCTGGAACGCATGGGAGAGTGTTCACTGCCTGCAACACTCCTCAGCAGTAACCGGTTTTGGCCATGGGTTCAGTAATGGTGTGTGGTCACAGAGCCTCCATGTGCCAGAGTAGCGTGAGTAGAGAATATATATGTTGATCTTTAGACTAGACCTTGTATAACGACAAGTAAAAGAGGACCTGTCATACGTTTGAATTGGTATATGTTCCTATAAAGCTAACGTTTTAACACTGATTACCTGGATCAGGGCTATGAGCTGCTCACTTTGTAAACAGCTCTTGATGATTATTTCGGGGTGACAGTCCTATAAAATCACACCAGACAATACTCATTTGAGTGACACGCGCCAGTTCCCTTGGATAGATAAGAAAATAACCGTTTATAGACAAGATACAGTACTACATTTAAACCTGTTGACCTAACTACTTTCCTAACAGCGAATAGAGCAAAAATTGCTTAAAACATCTTTGAGGTCTCACATACACAAGGGAAGCCACAAAAAGTGACCTACATTGTAAAGTGCTTATTACTTTTAGCTGCGGTTGCCATAGAAACCAAGTGAAAGGTCTGCAAAAGCTTTCAGCCCACCCTTGACATCCTAGTCATATAGGGAGTTCATTATACAATGATGGTTGTATGGAGGTGTTGGTGGGTTCGAGCGTTTCTTCAATCACCAAATCGCTCTAGTTTATCATTGGTGTACCATAATACCTGGTGCACTATACAATTACACATGTTACAAGTATGATGAAAAACTAAACTCTGCCAATTTCCTGGTTTTTCATTATCATTGGGGGAAAAAAGGAATTTCTTAAACCTGAGGAAGGCCACCGCTGATCAGGAGAATGCTCTGCCCACGACTTATAATGTAGCGAATGAATATGGATTACTGAACACAGGAGCATAGAAGGTCAAATATCCTTTATGGTCAAGGAGAAATCATCCTGGACCTTGGGATTGCATGGCATCACATGGGAATGAAGTGGCAGGATTCCACTTAAAGGACATTCATACCAGGTATCAAGGCCCTGTAAACCAAGCACACTGACATACTGGTGTGGCCTCCCCGTCTGACAGGAACTCTGCTCTTCTTTAGTTCCTAGATGTCGTTTATTAAAATAAAAAGCTTCAGAAATCATGAATGAGAACGGTAGGGGCTTCAGGCTCCATTACCCTATGGAAGCCGGAGCCCCCATGGCTCATTTGCATACTTTTAAAATCCTTACAAAAACAAACGGGAAAAGAAAACTAAAAAAGAGCGGAATGCTGCCATGGGGGCACACAACAGTACTGTCCAGTTTTTGGTTTGCAATTTACTGGTGGAGATGCTCCTTAAGAGGGGCTAAAAGTTTTTGTAAGGTGGAGGCAGGGTTATTAGAATAATTTTACCATATGCATCATTAAAAGTTCTGCATGTGCTATTCTTGAATTAAAGAAATCCTTGTTCAGAAGTACTTTTACCTCATACTGCCCAAAGGGGGGGGTGAACCTAAACTCTCTGGCTGATGCCGATGAGAAGTCGTCCCCCTCTGCACATTCAGTAGTAAATATCAGCTTAATATTTTTTGTTGACACCAATGCTGACCAATCATGAATAAGAAGGAGAATATTTTCAAGTGGCCCATGCTTTGTGGCAATAACTGCACACCTGATACTGCCCCCCATCATGCTGCGGTGTATCTTGCAGGCAAGAGGCTCAACCCACCCTCCTCATTCTGGTTAACCCTGGCTGTCCTCCCTGTCCATAATAATTCCAGGGGTCTGTTATCTCTACTGCTACTGACTCTACGCTCCCAGCACTACGGTTGACATTCATTCATACTATCATATCATGGTCCTGGTAAAAACATTTAGTAGATTATATATTAAATATCTTTCATAGCCTGCCCCACACACATACAAAAAATAAACTAGAGTGGCCAAGCCCCTTAATCAGCATGGATTGTTTTTTACACTCATATAAAGGGGTCACCAAATTTTTTGTTCAGTTTATTCTTTACTAATGGCCTTAATCTATGTCTTGGGGTAATTTCATCACCCTATCTCCTTATAATAATATCGTTATTTAAATAGCAGCCACAGATTATGCATGCGCTGCATAAATTGCGTCTTATCGGAAAAAAAAACCCAAACTTAGAACATAATTTAAAAAAATTGCCTAGAACATTTGTTATTCTGTGGTGACATGTGACATCCAATGCAGTAGGCATCTATTCGTCTGGTTGGATTCTGTAGTACAGAAAGCACCCATCTCATACATGGGGGATACAGAGCAGACGTTCCCCATCACGTGGATGATATCGTTACATTTCGACAAGAGAAAAAAAAAATATGAAATCAAATAAATATAACGATGAGACAAATGAGTCATCTGAAGGGGGTCAAACCTAGTAGCTCCGCGGCGGTCCACGCTAATTATCTCCCGGTGACAGCCACTCGTGAGCACAAAGCTGTTTCTTCATTTACAATATGTTACTATAGCAACAGTTGAGTGGTGGGCTGTAAGTTGTATACTCTTAGCTGCAGCAATGGGAAACACGCACCAGGGCCAGTGACATCATCCTTTACTGTACTAACGTCACAATACCAATTACACTCGGCTCATAAAGACACTTCCTTAACAAGTGCTTGGAATACTTGGATAATGATAAACTGATTAGAATTCATCTCAGGAAAATTTCACCCTAGTCAGACTTATATAGGACACATTTTCGTACAATAAATGTCAGGCTGAATCAGGCAGTCCCGGGTTACATAAAGATAGGGTGGGAGGTTTGTTCTTAAGTGAACTTTGTATGACAGTCGAAACTGTAATTTTTCCTAATTGAAGTGCTACAGCAATTTTTTTTTTTTTTGTCCACGTGACATTGGAGTCAAACATTTGTGCTGAATGGGGACCAAGAAATTATTTATAAAGCTTCATTAAGACACCTTACAGACGTCATGTGCAGTCTGGGATATAGTAAAGCTTCAAAGCTCACCAGAGGTCCCAGTGGGACAGAGGGGTCTGTCTGAACTATGGGTTTGTCCTGTAAGTCTTCTGTGCTTAAGTAGGAGATCCGCATGGTAGTCCATTCGCTGTGTATCATGAAATCTATTCATAAGGTCCTTGAAGGTAGACATTTAATTAGATGAAATTTTGGTAATACCTAATAACTCCCCCCCACCCAACACATTACATGAAGGGTGGTTGAAAGAATAAAAGCCAAATCATTTTAATTTTTTTTGTATAATGAAGTTTACCATTTGTCTAATACTTTGTGTATCAATTATTAACAGTTATTCCTGATCTCGTTGTCAATCGGGAATTTTAAGCATTACTTCTTGTTGATAAAAAAACGCTCATTGTATGATATCACGATATGACGGCTCGTTTATCTGATCATGATCACAATCCTCCGTTATCCCTGGCTTGAATGTCCACCAAATGACGAGCTCTTATAATCCTGGTCATGTGAGTCAACATTCGAGCATGCTCAAATACTACGGCGGATTCACAGGAGGTTGTTAGTCTCCCTGGTCCACTGATGTCACACAATATGCACAGCTCGTTATATCCCTCATCTGTGATGTTTTACACAAGAGCACGTTCGTAATATCCCTGTCAGTGAGTTCAACCAGATACACTTCTCGAATTGACTGTGGTCATTGATGTCCACAGTGCACGGCTCGTTATGGCATCTGGTCACTTGATCACACAGTGCACCAAATCGTTCTAGCCCTGGTCATGTGATGTCACAGACATGCACGGCTCATTATATCCCTGCTCTCCGTGATGTCATCAATGTACAGTGTTATGTTTGCTGGTCATGTGTTCACCGCGTGTTCACGACTCGTTTAATCCTTGGTCCGTGATGGTCACACAGTTTACGGTCTTGTTATATCCCTGGTCCTTGATGTCCACTGGTGGCACAGCTCATTATAAACAAACAGCTCTGATATACTTTCTATGATACTCACGAGCCTGCACCTGTGTACATGCGACACAAAAGGTATATTACACCGTGGCGCCGTGTGAAGCTAATGACCAGGGAGTATATCAAGACAAAATGATGTCACCACACCCAAATGATGTCAACATGTACAAGTTATTACAAGCAACCTTGTCCTAACTCACTAAATAGGGTCCCACTTCCTCGTGTGCTGGTCCCAACACCCCCTGTTCATTAATATATAATATATCACAGAGTAATCTTGTCTCACTCCTCTACACAAAGGAGCCAAGCCCTTGCTATGAGATTAAAATAACAAAGAAGGCAGGGGAGAATAACTATCAAAATCTTTGTCCATCTTCTCACTTCCTTTCTTTATCCTAACCCATACTCTGGTTCAAAGCGGAGTGATCCTTTACGTCGCTTTGATATAAAAGTAATATTCACTTCGGCCGGTTTAGGATTTTCGGGGTTAGTAAAATCTCAGTTGTCTCTGTTTTATCTGTCGCTTATGCTTGAGTATGGTTGTCCAGTGTTTTTCAGTGTATTTAAATGTTTACGCTATCATTCAAAATGGATGCAAAACGTAAAGGTTTTACAGGTCCTTAACCACCATCTCAGCTTGCTGTCATTCATAGAAAACTTTAGTGGTTCCTTTCGTGGACAGAATCTGACCATGTCACAACGGTGCATGGCTCGTTATATCACACACGCTCCAATACTCTCTTGTAACACCAACGAGCGTGACACCTGTGAGAAAATGGCAGATTTTTGTCCATGATGGTCGTTTTCACACGATGCATGGGGCAGATTTTACGTTACCGGTTCCATTCGCGAATCCAGCTGACGCTTTCCTCTGCGGTGGATTCGGGTTCGGACGCGGATTCACTAAGGCCGTTCCTCCGAACGTCCACCATGGCGTCTGCTGCGCTTGAAGACCACGGAATGCACTGAGTTCACCCGTCCTACGTGGGTGAGAGGTAAGCGCATGTCGAGCGACACTTTTAAAAAAAAAAAATGTGGTTGGTTTTTCCAAATTCGTCGGGTTTTCGTTCGCCACGCCCCCGATTTTCCGTCGTGTTACAGGTCGGGCCGTGCGTCACAATCCATCGCATTCGCCAAATCCCGCGGGCAATCAGAAAAAAACGCCCAATCGGAAATATTCGGGTAACACGTCGGAAACAGCGATATCGGGGCCTGTAAATGACCCCCATTGTGTTGCATTTTTTCGCATTGTTGACGCGTTCACTGCTGTCAGCGCTTGATCACTGATAAGGTTTACATTGACGTTTTCCACTGCATCTAGCTAAAACGAATGTCACCTTAGCATGTACAAGGCTAAAGCTTTGGATCATACAAAAACGCATAAAAAAATGGGAATGACACGCATCGCCGCTGAAAGCGCCTAGGGTGCAGCCACCAACGTTCAGTTTTTTCAGATAAAAGTTTTTGAAGCCAAAAGCAAGGTGTATGGATCATAGTGTGAGGATTATCATTTGAGGAGAAGCTACTCCTCCACCATTTTTACTTCACATGGTTTCGGGTCATCAAAACTGATCTGAAAAACTGAGAGGTGATGCACCCTCAGGGCGCACTTCACACCATTTCACTGTCTCCTCCCCATTTTTTTATACGTTTTTTAACCATCAAAGCTTCCGCCTCGATCCAACGCTGATGTTTACATTGCGTTTTAGCAGAAATGCAGATTGACTTCAACATGTGATCAAGGCTGGAGCCTTTGAATGCTTCAAAAATGCATTAAAAAACGGGAGGGTACAATGCATCTATAGCAGGACAGCAGCAGAGATTAGAAAACTCTGAAGCATTGACAATAACGTATATTAAATAATTGATAACTTTTCATCATAACATTTATTTGCTGCAAATGGGAACACCCGTTAAACTTCTTATAAGCACGTTTTTCAGGTCGCTGCTCGTGTATTGCCTTTGCTGGCGCAACATGAGGGATTGTTCTAATGAATTCTTCACCCATGTCAAAACCTATGCAGTTGTTTAAAAATCTACTTACTAATGTAGTGTGTCGGCGGATGCTGTAGCAATGATGACCGCTATGGTCTTATTTTTCACTGAAAAATTATCCGTATATACTCGAGTATAAGCCGCTCCGAGTATAAGCCAAAACCCCTAATTTTAGCACAAAAAAACGGAAAAAACCTATGCTCGAGTATATAGCCGAGAGGTGGGAAATGCAGTTGGTCACAGCCCCCCCAGTATAGCCTGTCCGCCCTGAAGTATATAGCCTGTCCGTCCCCTGAGTATATAGTCCTGCAAGCCCCCTCAAGTATATAGCATGTCAGCCCCCTCAGTAGATAGCCTGCCTGCCCACTCAAGTTATGAGCCTGACGCCCCACTAACAAGTATAGCCTGGCCTGCCCCCTCGAAGTATATAGTCCTGGCCAGCCCCCTCCCGGTCCGCCGCAGGCACTATGACGTCAGCCCAAGCTGAACATCATTTGGTGTTGCGATTGGCGGCTGACGTCACGAAGACTGTGACTGACAGACCCGCAATGTCAGAGTGTGCGTGGATGCCGGGGAGGGTCAGAAGGAGGTTCACTTTTTGCTTTTTTCCTTGAACTCGAGTAATAAGCCGGAGTTAGGGGTTTTCACACTTTTATTGTGCTGAAAAAAACAAAAGCTAGGGTAACTCAAGTATTTTGGGTGAAGTTCTTAGTTTTCCAGGGAAACAGGTATGGCTGTACTGTCTATCTATTATATACGCGATTAACAGATATTTAGATACGAAATCCATACTATTCTTTAAACAAAAATTTATAATGATAAACACTTTTTCTACTATCCGCTCCAATTGTCACAATGTAAAGCATTCAAAATCGGTTATGCTTCATATTTTTCAAACGCAAAAAATAGTACTGCATCCACCGTAATTCTTCTGTCAAAAAGACTCATGTATAACGCATGACATGCATTTACATAGATGTCAATGGGACAAAAAAATTTGTATCCGTATCAGTTTATTCATCTGGTGTGTCACCCGTTTTTCTTTTATCACGACTGCCAATAAAAATGGATGTTTCTAAATCTCACTTTTTTCCCTGCTCAATGGTTGCTAGTCAACATATGAGAGAAGAAACGGAGTGCATATGATGTCATCCTTGTGCAGTTCATTTTTTTTCCGGTCATTGCTTCTATGGAGGTCCGTTGTACCGCATGTGAGTAAGAAAATAGTGAATGCTGTAATTTTTATCCTTAATGTCTGCCATTTGTGAAAAAAAAACCATAGGAATGATGGATAAGTATGCCATTGCAAAAAAAAATGCTAGCACCACAATGGCCAAAAACACCAACAATATCGGACGATTTATGATCTCTGTCTAATGCATTTAAAAGCAATATACAATTTGAATTAACGGAAATGACTAAGCAAATACATCGACGAGTGCTTTCCTGATTGCAGAAACATCTTTGTTTACCAGGCTGAGTGGAATGCTAAAAAACAGAACTATTATAACAATTGATATGAGGCTCTGCTTGGCGTTCTCCTCTTACACATAAGTATGCAACTGCTCCTCGACTTGGTCTCACCTTCACTGCTCTATCACTGTTTTACTTCTACCAGGCTCGAAAGTAATCAATCGACGCTGCACCAGTCCCACCAGCTGCGTGTGATGAGTCATCCAGCTTAGATTGATTGATCTTGTCTGGACGTTACAGGAAGCTTTGTGTAGTGTTTATGAAACAGCATGCTGAATCAATCCCAGACTCCCAAGTCCTGAATGTTAATAATTTGTTTTTCAGAGACCACCACAACTCGGGCAGTCATTAACAAGACATGTTTCTATCGCTTGTATGTTTGTTCACAGATGTCATGAATACTCCAACATGGTACGATTTCCTGTATAAATATAAAACTCTTCCATTATACTTACAATTCACTCTGCAGACCATTAACATGGATGGATGAGTTTACTCGGTCTGGTCACTGTAATGTGGCCCCGAGATCCTGTTCCAGATAATAACTTTTCTCCATCATAACTTGAGCTGGACGAGTGAGATTAGG
This sequence comes from Engystomops pustulosus, assembly GCA_019512145.1. Lineage (NCBI taxonomy): Eukaryota > Metazoa > Chordata > Amphibia > Anura > Leptodactylidae > Engystomops > Engystomops pustulosus. The sequence goes on along the minus strand of CM033642.1, from coordinate 18,710,285 downwards.
GCGGGAGATTGGTCTTGCATAACTACAATGATCTCCCGGTGAACTCGTCGGACTAGTAAGTAGATAAAACGAACATTGAGCTCTGATGCAATTTCACTATTTACTTTTCTTCTTTAAGACTTAGAATTGTAACTTTGTGAAAACAAATCACAATCAATAGAGCCTCACTCATTAGACCCTTTTTTTATTGCTATATTGAACTGGCTCGAAGCTCTATCCATTTACACCAAAATGTAGAATGTTTATGTCTGTAAATTATTAAATTACCATAATTTAAAGGAAATTTGCCATCATGTGATCTACCAATCCATCATGATGAACCAGGGACTCTTACTCATAGATCCAGGCTATGTGAGTGTGGTAATCTACTTAAATTTGTTATCTCAGACCTCCTTCCTTCTAATTAATAACACTGTGTCTATTTTTGAAGATAACACCAAGCTGTGTAGTGTAATACAGTCTATGGAGGATGATGGGAGTAGTACAAGCTGTGTAGTGTAATACAGTCTATGGAGGATGATGGGAGTAGTTCAAGCTGTGTAGTGTAATACAGTCAAAAGTAGTAACTTTTATCAAAATATGTTATAAATATTATATACCATTATACTATCACCATTTCCCAGGTTCAGCCAACAGCTATCTCATGTTTAATATAACGCTGAATAATGTTTCTAGGTGCCAGGGTTCAGGAGATATAGCTGTTTGAAGTTGACCACTGTCATGACTTTAAAAATGTCCTTTCTGCACGGGGCGTGTGCAAATAGGATGTATATTGCCGTGCACTCACCGGCCACTTTATTAGGTACACCATGCTAGTAACGGGTTGGGAACCGTTGATACAAGGCAGGATGGATCCATGCTTTCATGTTGTTGACGCCAAATTCTGACCCTACCATCCGAATGTCGCAGCAGAAATCGAGACTCATCAGACCAGGCAACGTTTTTCCAATCTTCTACTGTCCAATTTCGATGAGCTTGTGCAAATTGTAGCCTCAGTTTCCTGTTCTTAGCTGAAAGGAGTGGCACCTGGTATGGTCTTCTGCTTCTGTAGCCCATCTGCTTCAAAGTTCGACGTACTGTGCTTTCAGAGATGCTCTTCTGCCTACCTTGGTTGTAACGGGTGGTGATTTGAGTCACTGTTGCCTTTCCATGTTATAGAGCAGGGGGAGCTGAGCAGATTGTATATTGTGTCCTAACTGCAGGCAGCATGTTATAGAGCAGGAGAAGCTGAGCATATTGTATATAGTGTCCTACCTGCAAGCAGCATGTTATAGAGCAGGAGGAGCTGAGCAAATTATAAAATAGTTGCAGCATGTTATAGAGCAGGAGGAGCTGAGCAAATTATAAAATAGTTTCATATCTCCAGGCATCATATAGTAAAGGAGGAACTAAGCAGATTGCACATAGTGTCTATCTGCAGGCAGCATGTTATAGAGCAGGTACATGCATGTGTAAATATATATATTCTGACGTGTGTTTCATTTTTAGGTAGACACTTACTGGTTTAAAACTTGCAGTGAGTTTCCCTCCTTGGAATATATTCCAGAAGTTGACAGAACCTATAAGACACATATGGTGTACATTATCCTTACTTTCCAGTACACCTACAGATCCACACTACATTAGCAATCATTATCACCTAATGGTCCATTGGAGATAAGTGAGGCGGCTCCTTGCAACTTCACAGTCCGTGTTTTCAGGAACAGAATTTTGCTAACGCTTTTGTCTGTTACTGTGGAGAAATATAGGTTTTCATGTTAAACCATACAAAAAATGTAAAAGACTATGATATTATTATACGGTGCTGTCAACTTCTCAAGAACTTTGCTGTTTGCAATTTGAAACTTTGAAATTTTCTGTTGTGCAAATAGACCAGACATTAGATAGAAATAAGCAAGGCAATCCCTATAAGGGAAGGGTTCTGTAGGTGGTGACCACAGACCACTTTTTTCAGTTCCTATCCTTTTTGGCTGTTTTGCACACTTTTTCATTTTGCTGAGGTAGTGCTACTTATCTAGGATAGCATATCAAAGTGAGCTGTGGGAAGAAGTTTAGCTGTGTTTGTCAACACAGTGTCCCGAGCTCGGAGCATATAGATGGAGACAAACCAGTTCATAAATAAAAGTGGAGTGGGCGTAGGATGGCGAAAATTCATTGGCGCGTTGAACAGGCGGAGCAGTGCCAGAGCCCTAACCTCCAGAAGCCCACACGTTTCGATTTGTCTGCTAAAACTGTCAGAAACAGACTCCACACGTTGGTGTTGTTCTTACAGCCCAACATTGAGAACAAGACCTTGTGCTGTTCACTGGTGCGGGAAGGACGTGACTGAGTCTGGAGACGCCATGGAGAGTGTTCAGCTGCCTGCAACATCCTTCAGCATTACCGGTTTGGCAATGGGTCAGTAATGGTGTGTGGTCGCAGAGCCCTCTATGTGCCAGAAGTAGCCTGTGGTACAGGATATATTTTTGATCTTTAGAACTAGACCATTGTAAAGTACAAGTTAAAGAGGACCTGTCATCTGGTACATCGGTATGTTCCGATAAAGCTAACGATTTAACACTGCTATTACCTGAGTAGGGCTATGAGCTGCTCACTTTAGTAAACAGCTCCTTGAGTGATTATTTCGGGTGACAGGTCCTCTATAAATCACCAGTACACTACTCATTTGAGCGACCCGGACAGTTCCCTTGGGATAGATACAGAAAATAACCGTTTCAAACAAGATACAGACTACATTTAAACCTTTGACCTAAAGATTTCCTAACAGCGGAAAAAGAAGCAAATTGCTTAAAACAGTCTTTGAGTGTCTCACATAAACAAGATGGATCCAAAAAGTGACCTACATTTAAAGTGCTTTATTACTTTTACGTGCGGTTTCCATAGAAACAAAGTGAAAGGTCTGCAAGAAAGCTTTCAGCCCACCCTTTACATCCTAGTCATATAGGGAGCTGTCATTTATACATATGGTGGTATGATAGTTGTTGGTGGGTCGAGCGTTCTTCAGATCACTCAATCGCTCTAGTTTATCATTGGTGTACATAATACCTGTGCACTATACAATATATATGATTGGTTTCAAAGGAAACTGCCACAGATGGGATACAAGTATGAGTGAAGAACTCAAACCTGCCAATTGTCCTGGTTTTTCTATTAAAATTGGGGGGAAAAAAGGAAATTTCTTGAACCTGAGGAAGGCACTCGCTGATCAGGAGAATTACTGCCACGATTAATAATGAGTGGAATAGGGATTAAACTGAACAACAGGAGCATAGAGAGGTCAAAATATGCATTTCTGGTCAAGGAGAAATCATCCTGGACCTTGGGATTCATGGCATCACTTGGAATAGAGTGGCAGGATATCCCTTAAAGGACATCTACCACCAGGATCAAGGCCTGTAAACCAAGCACACTGACATACTGGTGTGTGCCTCCTCTGACAGGATCTGCTCTTCTTTAAGTTTCCTATGTTCGTGTTATTAAAATAAAAAGCTTCAGAAATCATGCAAATGAGAACGGAGGGGCTTCAGGCTCCATTAAAACCTATGGAGCCTGGAGCCCCTCATGCTCATTTGCATACTTTTAAAATCCTTTAAAAAAAAACAGGGAATAAGAAACTAAAAAAAGAGCGGATGCTGCCAGAGGGGGCACACACCAGTATGTCAGTGTGTTTGGTTTGCAATACTGGTGGTAGATGTCCTTTAAGAGGCTAAAAAGTTTTTTGTAACGGGTGGGAGGCAGGGTATTAGATAATTTACCAATATGCATCTATTAAAAGTTCTGCATTGCTATTCTTGAAATGTAAAGTAAATCCCTTGGTTCAGAATGTCTTTTACCTCATCACTTGCCATCAGGGGTGAACCTAAACTCTCTGCCTGATGCAAGATGAGGAATGTCATCCCCTCTGCCCATTCAGTAGTAATATATCAGCTTATTTTTTTGTCTGACACCAATGCTGACATCAGGAATGAAGAAGGAGACTATTTTTAAGTGGCCCTGCTTTGTGGCAGATAACTGCACACCTGATACTGCCCCCCATCATGCTACAGGTGATGCTGTCTGAGGCAAGAGGCTCAACTCTCCTCATACATGGTGCACCCCTGGCTGCCCTCCCTGTCCATAATATTGCCAGGGTCATGTGATCTCTAACTGTACATGACTCTACCTCCCAGACCCTTAAGGTTGCAATCATGAATACTATCATATCCTGGTCCTGGTAAAACATTTAGTAGATGTATATTATTAAATTATCTCATATCCTGCCCCACACACATTACAAAAAAAATTAACTAGAGTGGCCAACCCCTTTAATTCAGCATGGATTGTTTTTTTACACTCATATAAAGGGGTCACAAAATTTTTTATTTAGTTTTTCTTACTTTAAATGGCCTGTAATCTATGTCTGTGGAGGTAATTCATCACCTTATCTCCTTATAATAATAATTCTTTATTTAAATAGCGCACACAGATTATGCAGCGCTGCATAAAATTGGTCTTATATCGGAAAAACCCAAACTTTAGGAACATATATTTAAAAAATTGTAGAACAATTGTATTCTGTGGTGAACATGTGACATCCAATCTGCAGCTATCTCTTTTGCTGGTTGGATTCTGTAGTACAGACTAGCACCCATCTCATACAGGAGGGGGATACAGAGCAGACGTTCCCATCACTTGGATGATATCTGTACATTTCCGACAAGAGAAAAAAAAAATATTGAAATCAAAATAAATATAACAGAGGACAAATGAGTCATCTGAAGGTGGGCAAACCTAGTAGCTCCGCGGCGTGTCACGCTAATTATATTCCCGGTGACAGGCCACTCGTAGAGCACAAAGCTGTTTCTTCATTTTACAATATGTTACTATAGCAAAGTGGTGGGCTGCTAAGTTGTCTTCTGTAGCTGCCAGCTAATGGGAACAGCACAAGTGCCACGTGAAATCATCTATTATGTACTAACGTCACAATTACCAAATACACTCCGAGCATAAAACCACTTCCGTACAAGTGCTGGAATACTTGGATAATTAAACTGATTAGAATTACATCTTACAGGAAAATTTCACCCTAGTCAGACTATAAGGTGAACATTTTCGTACAATAAATTCAGGCTGAATACAGGCAGTCCCCGGGTTACATAAAAGATAGGGTCTGGAGGTTTGTTCTTAAGTTGAATTTGTATGTAAGTCGAAACTGTATATTTTCTAATTGAAGTTCTACACAATTTTTTTTCTTTTGTCCCAGTGACAATTGGAGTTTCAACATTTTTGCTGTAATGGGACCAAGAATTATTAATAAAGCTTCATTAGAGACACCTTACAGCTGATCATTGCAGTCTGGGACTATAGTAAAGCATTCAGAAAGCTTCACCAGAGGTCCCAGTGGGCAGAGGGGTCTGTCTGTAACTATGGGTTGTCTGTAAGTCGGGTGTCCTTAAGTAGGGGACCGCCTGTAGTCCATTTCGCTTTGTTCATGAAATCTATCATAAGGTCCTGGAAGGTAGAACATTTCTTAGATGAATTTTGGTAAATTACCTAATAAATACCCTCCACACACATTACAGAAAGGGTGTTGAAAGAATATAAAGCAAATCATTTTAATTTTTTTTGTATAATGAAAAGTTTTACAATTTTCTAATATACTTTCTGTATCAATTATTAACAGTATTCTAGATCTCTGTTGTCAATCGGGAAGTTTTAGCATTTACTTCTTGTTGATAAAAAACGCTCCATTGTTATGTGATATCACACAGATGCACGGCTCGTTATATCCCTGATCATTTGATGTCACACAGATGCACGGCTCGTTATATCCCTGGTCATGTAATGTCACACAGATGAATGGCTCATAATATCCCTGGTCATGTGATGTCACACAGATGCACGGCTTGTTATGTCCCTGGTCACATGATGTCACACAGATGCACAGCTCGTTATATCCCTCATCATGTGATGTTACACAGATGCACGGTTCGTAATATCCCTGGTCATGTGATGTCACACAGATACACTTCTCGTAATATCTGTGGTCATGTGATGTCACACAAGTGCACGGCTCGTTATGTCCCTGGTCACTTGATGTCACACAGGTGCACAAATCGTTCTATCCCTGGTCATGTGATGTCACACAGATGCACGGCTCATTATATCCCTGCTCCCGTGATGTCACTCAGATGTACAGCTTGTTATGTTGCTGGTCATGTGATGTCACACAGGTGCACGACTCATTCTATCCTGGGTCATGTGATGTCACACAGTTATACGGCTTATTATATCCCTGGTCCTCTGATGTCACACTGGTGCACAGCTCATTATAACACACAGCTCTGATTACTTTCTATGATATCACGAGCCATGCACCTGTGTGACATCACACAACAAGGGATATTACGAGCCGTGCGCCTGTGTGACATCACATGACCAGGGATATAACAAGACAAATGATGTCAACCCCCAAATGATGTCAACATGTTACACAGTTTAACTAATGCACCTTGTCCTAAATCACTAACAGGGTCCCAATTCCTCGTGTGCTGGCCCAACACCCCCTGTCATTAATAATATAAATATATACAGAGTAATTCTTGTCTCCACTCCTCTACACAAAGGAGCAGCCCTTGCTATGAGATTAAAAATAAAAGATCAAGGCAGGGGAAACTATCAATATCTTTTCCATCTTCTCACTCCTTTATCTTTACCTAAATCCATATCTCTGGTTCAAAGCGGAGTGATCCTTTAAGTCGCCTTTGATATAAAAGTCAATATTCACTCGGCCGGTTTTAGGATTTTCAGTGGTTAGTCAAAAGTCTCAGTTGTCTCATGTTATCTGCTTATGCCTTGATATGGTTGTCCAGTGTTTTTCAGTGTATTTAAATCGGTTGCTCCTATCCATCAATAATATGGACTGCAAAACGGTAAAGGTTTTACAGGTCCCTTAACCCAATCTCAGCTTGCTGTCATTCTATAGAAAACTTCTATGGTTACTTTCAGTGGACAGGAATCTGACCATGGTCACACAGGTGCATGGCTCGTTATATCACACAGCTCCAATTACTCTCTGTAACACCAACGAGCCGTGCACCTGTGTGAACATGGGCAGATTTTTGTCCACTGATGGCGTTTTCACACGATGCAATGGGGCAGATTTACTTACCGGTTCCATTCGCAATCCAGCGGCGCTTTCTCTGCGGTGGATTCGGGTCCGGCCGGGATTCACTAAGGCAGTTCCTCCGACGTCCACCAGGTGGCGCTGCTGCGCTGAAGACCATCGGAATGCACTGAAGTTCACCGTCCTATCGTGGGTGAAGGTAAGCGCATGTCGAGCGACACTTTTAAAAAAAAAAAAATGTGGTGGTTTTTCCAAATTCGTCGGGTTTTCGTTCGGCCACGCCCCCGGATTTCTGTCGTGTACATGGCGGTGCCGATGCGTCACAATCCGATCGCATGCGCCAAAATCCCGGGGCAATTCAGGAAAAAACGGCGCAAATCGGAAATATTCAGGTAACACGTCGGGAAACCGCGAATCGGGCCCTTAGTAAATGACCCCCATTGTGTTGCATTTTTTAATGCATTTTTGACGCGTTCCACTGGCTTCAGCCTTGATCACATGCTAAGGTTACATTGCGTTTCCACTGCATCTGCTAAAACGCAATGTCACCTTAGCATGTGATCAAGGCTAAAGCCTTTGGAATGCATCAAAAACGCATCAAAAAATGGGACGCAACGCATCGCGTGAAAGCGCCCTGAGGGTGCAGCCACACGTTCAGTTTTTCAGATACAGTTTTTGAAGCCAAAAGCAGGTGTGGATCATAGTGTGTGAGGATTATCATTGAGAGAAGCTACTCCTCCACCATTTTTACTTCACTCCTGGTTTCGGCATCAAAAACTGCATCTGAAAAACTGAAGGTGTGGATGCACCCTCAGGGCGCTTTCACACCATTCACTGTTTCCCGTTTTTTTATACATTTTTTACGCATTCCAAAGGCTTCCGCCTCAATCACACGCTGAGCTTACATTGCGTTTTAGCAGATGCAGTGTACTTCAACATGTGATCAAGGCTGAGCCTTTGGAATGCTTCAAAAACGCATTAAAAACGGGACACAATGCATCTATAGCAGGACAGCAAGCAGAGATCTAGAAAACTCTGAAGAATTGATACAGAAAGTATATTGAATAATTGTATAACTTTTCATCAATAACATTTATTTGCTGAAATGGGAACACCCCTTTAAACTTCTTATAAGCACTTTTCAGGTCGCTGCTCGTATTGCATTTGCTGCGCAACAGTGAGGGATTTTATCTTATGAATTCTTCACCCATGTCACAACCTCATGCAGTTTTTAAAAAATCTACTTATACTAATGTATGGTGTCGGCGGAGCTGTAGCAATGACTGCCGCTAGGTCTTATTTTCAGCTTGGAAAATATACCGTATATACTCGAGTATAAGCCTATCCGAGTGTAAGCCGAGACCCCTAATTTTGACACAAAAAACTGGAAAAACCTATTGACTCGAGTATAAGCCGAGGGTGGGAAATGCATTGGTCACAGCCCCCCCAGTATATAGCCTGCCAGCCCCCTGAAGTATATAGCCTGCCAGTCCCCTGTAGTATATAGCCTGCCAGTCCCCTGTAGTATATAGCCTGTCAGCCCCCTCAAGTATATAGCCTGCCAGCCCACTCAAGTATATAGCCTGCCTGCCTGCCCCCTCGAGTATATAGCCTGCCAGCCCCTCCCGGTCCGCCGCAGGCACCATGACGTCAGCCGCAAGCTGACATCATAGTGTGTGCCGATGCGGCGTACGTCACGAAGACTGTGACGGACCAGGACCCGATGTCAGAGCTGCGACGCGGGGAGCGTCAGAAGGAGAGTTCACTTTTTGCTTTTTTCCTTGACTCGAGTATAAGACGAGTTAGGGGTTTCTAATCCACTTTTTTCCCTGCTCAATTGGTTGCCTAGAAACATTTGAGAAGAAACGGATTGCATATGGATGTCATCCTTGTGCAGTTAATATTTTTTTTCCGGTTCCATTGACTTCTATGGAGGTCCGTGATCCGCATGTGAGTAGAAAATAGTGAATGCTGTAATTTTTATCTTACTGTCTACACATTTGTGAAAAAAAAAACCCATAGGAATGAGTGGATCAGTATGCCATTTGCAAAAAAATGATAGCACACTGACCACAAAAAACGCCCTAATATCTGACGATTTATGATCTCTGTCTAATGCATTTTAAAAGAAATATACAATTTGATTTAATGAATTACTAAGCAAACATACATCGAGAGTGCTGTAGCTACACTGATG
>CM033642.1:18686877-18700853 GCA_019512145.1 Engystomops pustulosus | reverse complement strand
ATAGCCTGCCAGCCCACTCAAGTATATAGCCTGCCTGCCTGCCCCCTCGAGTATATAGCCTGCCAGCCCCTCCCGGTCCGCCGCAGGCACCATGACGTCAGCCGCAAGCTGACATCATAGTGTGTGCCGATGCGGCGTACGTCACGAAGACTGTGACGGACCAGGACCCGATGTCAGAGCTGCGACGCGGGGAGCGTCAGAAGGAGAGTTCACTTTTTGCTTTTTTCCTTGACTCGAGTATAAGACGAGTTAGGGGTTTCTAATCCCCTTTTTTCCCTGCTCAATTGGTTGCCTAGAAACATTTGAGAAGAAACGGATTGCATATGGATGTCATCCTTGTGCAGTTCATTTTTTTTCCGGATCCATTGACTTCTATGGAGGTCCGTGATCCGCATGTGAGTAGAAAATCGTGAATGCTGTAATTTTTATCTTACTGTCTACACATTTGTGAAAAAAAAAACCCATAGGAATGAGTGGATCAGTATGCCATTTGCAAAAAAATGATAGCACACTGACCACAAAAAACGCCCTAATATCTGACGATTTATGATCTCTGTCTAATGCATTTTAAAAGAAATATACAATTTGATTTAATGAATTACTAAGCAAACATACATCGAGAGTGCTGTAGCTACACTGATGCAGAAACATATTTTGTTTAATCCATGAGCTGAGTGGTTTTGCTTAAAAAACTATTATAAAATTATGATAATGAGGCTCTGCTCCGGCGCTTCTCCTCTTACATTAAGTAAGCACTGCTCCAGAAAATGATGTAATCACAGTTTTTCCTGCCAGGCAGAAGTAATCAATTGCTGCACCATCCCCCAGCTGCTGTGTATGAGTCATCCAGCTTAGATTGATTAGTCTTATCTGGTCAGGAAGCTTTGTATAATGTGTTTATGAACGGCAGGCTGAATACAATCCAGCTTTCCCAAGGTCCTGAATGTTATAATTGTCTTTCAGCAGAGCCACTCAACTCAGGGATTAAACAAGATATGTTTCTGCATGTTTGGTTCACAATGCATGAAATGAAATGGTAGATTTCCTGTAAATATAAAGCCCTTCCATTATACTTACAATTCACTCCTGCAGAATTAACATGGATGGATGAGTTTATTCGGCACTGTATGTGGCCCGAGATCATGTTCCAGATAATAATTTCTCCATCATAACTTGAGCTGGCGAGGAGATTAGGAGGATTTTGAGCTATACACAGAATGTCTTCCCGGTGACCTCGGATCTGAAGTAGTAAAAGATACATTGAGCTCTGATACAATTTCCTATCATCTTTAAGACTAGAATTGTACTTTGTGAAAAAAAATCACAATCAATAGAAGCTCAACTCATATGACCCTTTTATATTGAAACTGGCTCGGAAAGCTCTACCATATTAAATAAAAAATCCTGAACTAGAATGCAATAAAATACTTTAATGCCTTTGCAAACTTTGTAGAGCTCCTCTCTCTTAGGGGTTTTCTAGGATCTTATACTAGTAATGACCTATCTATAGGACATGGGATGTGTGAAGTTTACTGGGACTCACTACTGGCAAATATATCAGTAGGACCTCTGGGGTGGTTGGCACATTCAGTATATAGAGGTCTTTTTTGGCTGGCAGAAATGTATTAATATTATTATTTATAGAGCATCATTAACGCTGTAGATTGAATAAGGGGGTTACATTACATTAAGAAGAGAACAAAAGGAAGTACATTGAACTGGACCACAGGCCCTTCCTGTGAGGGCTTGTAATCTACATGGGAGGGTAAAAGGAGACACGAGGCGATGGAGCAGAGCACCACAATTTTGGGAATTGAAGGCAATCCTAAACAGATGGGTTTACAGGTTACGTCTGAAGGTTTGGAAGATGTGGGGGGGGGGCAGTCTGATGCGTTGTGGTAGTGAGCTACAGATTATATGGGATGCACTCGCTACACGAAGAGACACTGGCTGTGCCTATGTTTACGCTAGGTAGGACCTGGCATTGAAATAAAATGTACGCCAGCCACCAGATACATCAAGAGACCTAAGCCTCTTGATGTATCCAGCTGCGCCGGAGGGGTGGAGGGCCTATCATACACAGACACAAGATTCTTGGTGTATGATAAATAACCCCCAAAATCTTTATTGCAAATCACTGATGGATTACTTATATTCCACATCCCATGAACAAACATTATTTCTGTTTCAATAATTATAAAAAAAATTTCTGAATATATCACTTACCAAATCATCCTGCCAGCCCGGCTGTGGCTCTTGGAAGTGGTGAAGATCATCATCGGAATCCTGGCAGGTAGTTGATTGGATATAAATATATAAATATATATATATATATAATGTACATGTTTTACAATTGTTGTTCCTAAAAACAAACTGTGATAAAGGGTCTAATAGTTAACTCTTTTATCTCTCTGAAGTGGACAGAGTTCAGATGGCTGCTCACTATAGGAGAAAAAGCAGAAATAAGACACAGAGAAGCTGCTTTACTTAATAAAGTATACCCCAAAAATTACTATTATCATTGGCTCTATTCATTTCTGAAATTAAAAAAAAATTGTTCATGTGTCGCCATATTCTGAGAGATATAACTTTTTTGCCCCAATCAAAATAGTATTGTTAGAACTTGTTTACTGCAGGATAAGATAATGTTAAATGTTAATGTTAAAAATTATTTTGGGGTACTTTAGACTTTTTGATGGCTTTTTATTACATGTTTGGGAGGTGTACCCTTCACATTGTGTGTATCAGTGGCTGAAACGAGTCATTGCAGGTTAGTTTGCATTCAAATGAATAGGAGCAGATCGGCAGTAACTTGTTGTGACTACTACACATTGAACTGAAATGCCTGCTTCCTATTTCAGACTCTGTTCATCAATTGAGAACTGAACTGAACTGTCAGTGATTGCGGGTGTTGAACCTCCACCAATTTTGATATTAAAGACCAATCCATAGGGTACTGTACATTATGTAAATTATATTGTTATGTATCAATAAATATCATTCTCACAGCACTCCCACAAAAATGTGTAGTACATCTCTTCTAATATAAATAGACTCACAATATACATATTTATTCTTCTGTCCCATCCAACGGCAACAATATATCTGAAATAACAAAAATACTGCATGTTATTGTGGTAAAAGAACACTATAATTTTGGAAATAATAGACTTTCAAGTTCCCTTGACGAAGGAGAAAATGCGGATAGGTGGGCGTAGCATAAAGAACAATAATAACAATAATCTTTATTTATACAGCGTCAATATTGGATTATAATATGGGTGGTTTGGGTGGTAGCCTGGGGTCCAAGGCTTCTGGGGGACCCATGGCCACTTAAACCACCTCAATTTTATACGGAGAAGAATCTTCACCCATGCAATCCTCATACATCTGTTCCTGCTCTCAATACACATGTACACTGGAAAAATATGCAAAGTTTTCCAAGATGGGATAAGGAAAACCCCGCCTCTTTTAGCTACCTTGTAAGGCAGCTCCCTTGACATCAAGCATGACCTATAAGAGGCCTTATGGCATGATGCGGGATTAAAGCCAAACCAGTGTATATATTCCAGAAGGAACAGACTCCCAACTGTAGACAGCGCTGTTTCAACCTGATTGGGTCTCATCAGTACAGCTTAGGGAACTAGTTTGGCTGATTGAGAGGCTTGTGACTAGGGTCGGGAAGTAAGAGTAACAGTCCTTACGGAGACTGCCAATTAAGGCCACAGTGTAGGCGTGTGGAGACTTATAGCCATTGATGCCCCACTAGGGGGATTCTGGGAAAATATGCTAAGTTTTCCAGGTTGGGATAAGGAAAACTGCGCCTCTTTTAGCTACCTTGTAAGGCAAGGAAGCTGCATCCTCAACATGTAGTTAAACCCCTGTTCATTAGTTAAAGAGGTATGCCCATGAAGACAAGTTTATTATATGTGCACAGGATAACAAAATAACACGTTCTCTAATTCACTGTTATTACACAATTTCAGTTGCCCCTTGACACAACCCTGTAACTTCTGACTTTAGGGTCAGGCCGCCATCTTGGATTTGTGTGTGACAAACTGGAGCTGAGATTTCTGTCTCTCTCTGCTGTGTCCCTGTAGCCCTTACCCCCTAGCACAGAGGTCACACTGATCACTTCCTGCCAGCAAACACATTGTGAGGAGAGAAAAGCTGCAAACTACAAGGAGATAAGTGATCTAGGGGAAGGGGGAGGCAGGCACAAGTCTGTGAGATGTAGCAGAGCTAAAAGTATAATAGACATCTAATGGATCTCATGTATCTCTGATGTGTCTCAACTCTCTTTCTATGTGTAAGTGTGTTAGTACAATGTCAGAAGTCAGATGAAAGTGTATATAAACATGTACCCTGATAATCTAGCCACATTGTCACCCCACAAAACTAGATGGATCATAAGGTGTATGGTTAGAGAGTCACCTCTCAGACCCTGGGATTTTGCACTGAGCAGCCTAGAGAGTGATATGAGCTAAAACAGCAATAAAACTCAGTAACATTGTAAAGTGAAGGGTTAAAATGATCTATATTGTGTTAACATTACTAGGGGATTGAGATTTGAGAATTTTCTTTTGTGGGAAATCCATGAAATATGGAAGTTCAGCATAAACATTAATTGTCATAATCTCCCCGAATTTTTTTTTTATAAAGGTAAAAAAAAAGGAAACAAAAGCTTCTAGAAAATGCCAAATAACTTGTTGAAATTTTTTTATAAAATGGCTTACTTGTTCCTGTTAATTTCCACATATGTGCAGTCACAGATTTCATCAGCTTTGTTTGCTGTGAACGGGAAGAATAATTGACATCACTATTTATGTATATTGCAGGGGGAAGAAGAAGCGCTAAGTTCATGTTGCTTAGACAGATGGGATTTACCTGCTATTCTTTCTCCTCTCGGAGGGATTAGCTCACCTACGCCTCTACAAGCTTTCATCTTCCCCCGTCAGGGGTCTGCCCACCCCATAGGCATGCTATGTTACATTATACATTATATACATTTCAGCCTGAGAAAGTCTGTCTTTGAAGAAGAGAAAGCAGCACATTGTCTATCAAAAAGACAACACACGGCTTTCTCTAATTTGAAACAAGACTCACCAAGGTTGAAATGTCTCTTTGTATTTCTTATTGCAGTCACAACATAGAAAATAGATTTGGGATGGGATGGTCCATGTAACATTTTACATGCATTCCCTGGATGGTCTAATCACCTCAGAGTCGAATCATAATAAAGCTAAATATTTTCTAATACTGTAAATCTTTAGCTTCTTTTTCTTATCTCTATGCAGTGTACAGGACATCAGAGACACTGCTCACTACAGGAGAAAGAAAGAGGAGAAAAGATGAACAGAGAAAATGCTTTACGGTAATAAAGTATATTACAAAGTTTAACATTTTCACCTGTTCTATTCATTTCTGAAATAAAATAGTGTTAAGGCTTAGGTACAGTAGCTTGAAACCTTTGCATGTCTAGTGTACAATACAGCATTACATAATATATGGCCGCACCGGAATTGTCCATTTCTCTTAGCTTTTATATATAGATCTTTACAATGTTTTGGCCATGTGACATATAATTATTATTACAGGTGGTCCCCGACTTCAGAACTCCCGACTTACAGACGACCCCTAGTTACAAACGGACCTCTGGATGTTGGTAATTTACTGTACTTTAGCCTTAGGCTACAATGATCAGCTGTAAGGGTTATCAATGGTGTCTGCAATGGAGCTTTATTGTTAATCCTGGTTCTTATGACAACAGAGAAGTTTTAAAATCCAATTGTCTCAGAGGCCAAAAAAATTGTGGCTGAAGTTACAATGATAAAATATATAGTGATGACTTCAACTTAAGAACAAACCTACAGAACCAGAACCTACAGAATCTTGTATGTAACCCGGAGACTTTCTGTAGTATTGTTCTTGCAGCATTTAGAAGTTTTCAAAGTGATGAGGGATTTGTAAAACTGACTTTAAGAAAAATCTATCTTTGTTGCCCATAGCAATCTATTACAATACAGCTTCCATTTCACATTATATCTTGAAAAATGAAAGTTGAGCAGTGATTGATTGTAGAGAAGAGAATATGTATCTATTGGTTTGGAGGTTTGGTCATTTATCAGGTACTGAAGAGTATCCGAATCTTATCTGTTTTACTTCGGACAAATGGTGACTAGCTACATTTGTCATTCATCCCAACCCTTAGGGCAGGCAAGGGGAAATAGAAACATTTTTAAAAAGTTAACAAAACAAGATATAGCAGATTTTCATGAAAAATGTATGTTTAAAGGGGTTTTCCCAGGAAACAAGTTAGACCCTATTAACAGGATAGGGCCTAACTTGCTGAACGGGGGAAGTCTCAGTGATGAGAACCCAGTAGATCACATGAATGGGGGGGTCTGATGGGATCCGAGGTACCTCTGTCGGACCTCTTCACCCCCTTTGTGTGTAAAAATATTTGCATTCCTAGACAACCCATTTAAGGTTTTTTTAAAAAGATAAAATAAAAAAAATAGCGACGGTAATGCTTGTTATTGCTTCATGTGGTGCATGCTCTCTATACCATTTACTCCAAATAAATTGTACTTGTCTTTTACATATCTGACAGTCATGTTTGTTGCATCATTTTATGTCTTTTAGAGCAATTTCTTCTCTTTTCACTTCTCTCCCATCTGAATTCATTACTTGTTCGGAATGAAATTCACCGGGGAATGTAAGACTTTTCTTACTCTGTGGTTTCTATCTCTCTTGTGTATCCCTGGATTATACAGAAGTGGCCTGGTAACTGAAGCATGGGGCGAGGGGGATCTTCTGGGCTCATCCTAATACTAATTAGATAACAGAGAACATGGCTCTATTAACATAAGGGAAGACGATATCATCAAGGTTACTGTGAAACTGTGCCACTTACTTCTCTTCAGTGTGTGCAGACACTGCCCATTATTGTAATTCCAGACTTTCACACAGCCATCTCTTCCTCCAGTGATCAGTCTAGGGAATCGAAAGGCAAGTTAGACTCTGCTTCAATAAACCCTGAACAAATTTGGCTTTGTATCAGTGAAAGTTTTTCTATATTTATGAGGAATCATGCCTATCGCATGGATAAAGCTGTGGTTTATATGGATATATGGCGTATTGTCAGCAGAATTTGGGTATATTCACATGCAGCAAATTAATTGCAGAAATTTAAAAATCGGATCCATTTATGTGAATATCGATTTCTGGGATGATTACCTAGAAGTCCTATTCAGATACATTGGGGCTCATTTACTAAGGGCTTCGCGACCTCACTTTCGTCGGGTTTCCCAAATTTTTCCGTTTTGCAACGAATTCCTCCGGGATTTTGGCGCACGCGATCGGATTTTGCCGCAATCGCACAGCTTTTATGCAACAGAAATCGGGGCGTGGCCGTCGGACAGCCCGACAGATTCGGAAAAACTTTTAAAAACGAAATGTGTCGCAAGATCAAGCACTCACATGCACTGGGAAGAAGCAGGTGAACTCCGGCGAACCTCGGTGCAGCAGCGACACCAACTGGATATTGGGAGCACGACCTTAGTGAATCTCGGCAGAACCCGAATCCACGTCGGACAACACACCGTGGGATCGCAACAGGACCGGGTAATTAAATGAGCCTCATTGTTGCAACAAATCAAACATATGTGTGAATGTACCTTTAAGTGGCCATCGCTGCTCAAAAAAATAAAGGGAACAGTCATATAACACATCCTAGATCCGCCAACTCCTGGACAGTCTGTGGTACAACGTGACGTTGCTGGATAAAATGAGGCATGAAATCCCAGATGTGCTCATTCAGAATCAGGTCTGCAGAACGAGCGGGCCAGTCCATAGCTTCGCTGCCTTCATCTTGCAGGAACTGCTGACAAACTCCAGCCACATGGGGTCTAGCATTGTTCTACCTTAGGAGGAACCCAGGACCAGCTGCACCACCATATGGTCTTACAAGGGGTCTGAGGATTGCAACTCGGTACCTAATGGTAGTTAGACTACCTCTGGTAAGCACAAGGAGGGCTGTGCGGCCCTCCAAAGAAGTCCACCCCACACCATTACTGACCCACTGCCAAACCAGTCATGCTGAAGGATGTTGCAGACAGGAAATCACTCTCCAATGCGTCTCCAGACTCTGCCATCTCTGTCACTTGTGCTCAGTGTGAACCTGCTTTCATCTGGGCCCCAGTGGCACATTAGCCAATCCTGGTGTTCCCTGGTAAATGGCAAGTGTCTTGCCTGGACCATTGCCTCCTCTGCCTGATGAGCTGGAGAGTGCCCTGAGTACACCTACTACCTCATTAGAAAGCAGAAATTTCTCAGATATTGCATATTGGGCAGAAAAAACTAAAGTATTCTAGAACACACATTTCATTTATCTACTACATGGTGGCAGCAGGTTGTAACATTTGGAAGACATGTATCACAATATAGTAGAAAGGTTCACTTTAAAGACATGTTTGAAAAAAACATACTTACCGTCTACCCCTAGGATCAAATGTTATACATGTGATCCCGGAACTTCCATGTGCATCATTAAATTCAAATAATTGTTTTCCAGTTTCAAAATCCCAAACTCTTACCACCTGAAAGGGAAAAAAGTTTATACTGAAGGAAACCTGTCACTGAGGCCATAAGGGCATAAACGGGTATAAAAACAATGGCACCAAAACCAATGACCACATATGGTGCCCGGTTTCTTTAGTAAAATAAATACAGAACTGGTTTTTACACTAAACTTTTATTGGCATGCATTCATAAATCATTATAGCCTCTTCTCTATCAATCTGCTGGCTCACATGATCTTTGCCATGTCTACCAGCACTCTACCTGCATCCACCTAACTCCTCCATTTAGAATGCATAGTTACTATGTCAATAGATTTTGCCCTCTACTCGGTGTTATACTGATATGCAGACTGCTAGGTGGAAAGAGGAAAGCCTGAGCAGTGAGTGTTACACACAGAGAGAGAAGCTTCAGGACTGACCTATATAGTACTGAGTATAGTGCTATGAGATAACAGGGGGAGGGGCATGGTTGAAGAAGAGGTCTGACTAAGGGAAGGAAGCAGCATTGAGCTGTATGACTCTGAGCTGTCTGCCATGACATGGGAAAGGAAGGGGTGTGGCTTGAGCTCCATGACTTCCTGTTGTTTCACCAGCGGGTGGGATTTCACCATTTGAATTCAATATAGTGAGCGAAAGCTGCTTTGTATAGCTGCCCATACAAACTACTTGGTACAAAGTGTAGAAACAGAAAAATGTATAGTCCACATCTGATTCTGAAATCCATATCAGACCATGAGGCACTAATTTCCAAATTGCAGGTTTTTATAAAGCACATGGATGGGATTTATAGAAATCCACAATGCTGATACTGTTTCCTCATCTTAAATAATAAAAAAAAAATGTTTTTATTGCTTGTCCATCAAATGCCAGACATCTAACGTTATTTAAGATGGGACCTTTAAACGCGCATTATGAGTGCTAATAAATCACAAGGGAAAAAAGGAAGTTCTAAGATATTCGGAAAATATTTATGAAATCACAGCGCTGCTTTGATTTCTCTTGAAATGTGGAAGCTGCCCTGTTGCTATTGACAACACAAAAATATTTTTATGCATTTACATAAATTCCCCACCATGCAACCTTGAGAAACACTTACCGAACCTTCGGAACAGGTGACGACTTGTCTGAAGGCTTTATTATACTTGCAGCAGAGTACGGGTTCTTTATGGGAGATGTCCAGGTGAGGCTGAGCTACGGACCTTATACAGAATATAATCAATCACTTTTGCAGTCTATGGCTTTATCATTGCCACATAATATTCAGTTTAATTACATGAGATATTTGGCCCCTGAGCTGTAGATATTAGAAATTGTCAATGTTTTACAACCAATGCTTGTAATACAAAAAAGGTAATCCTCTGATACATGCTTACTTTAAAGGGTCCATTAAAATAACACATTTCCTATCTTAAAGGCAAACTAGCTCTCCAGCTTTTACCCCTCTAAACTACCAGACCCCTCAGGTAGGGCATGAAATATCATTTCTAGAATTCCCTCATTTATTTTAAACCTTCTCTGTTTACCTATAAAATCGCTTCCAAAGTCTTATGTAAAATGGCTGAGAACGGTCACTTTTTGCCTGAGATAGGTCACTTTTAGACGCTGGAGAGCAGAGCATCACTTTAGCATCACTTGGGTTCTATAGTACAGGCAGTCCCCGGGTTACGTACAAGATAGGGTCTGGAGGTTTGTTCTTAAGTTGAATTTGTATGTAAGTCGAGACTGTATATTTTATAATTGTAGATCCAGACAAAAAAAATTTTGGCCCGAGTGACAATCGGAGTTTCAACATTTTTTGCTGTAATGGGACCAAGGATTATCAATAAAACTTCATTACCGACACTTTACAGCTGATTATTGCAATCTGGGACTATGGTAGAGCATTCAGAAAGCTTCACCATAGGTCAGAGGGGTCGGTCTGTAACTATGGGTTGTCTGTAAGTCGGGTGTCCTTAAGTAGGGGACCACCTGTATCTAGTATTATATTAAAGATAAGAATCTCATCTTTTAAACTGTATAATTGTATTCTGTGAGATACAGAATCAGAGATACGGACAGTTAAAGATATAGTAGGGAGATCTTTGCAGATAAGAAACCCAACATTGGCCAGGGTATATTAAGGTGCCTGTTTTTTGTCTAATTGTGCATTAAAAAAGAATGTTTTTGGAGCTTGCACATTGGGGCTCATTTACTTACCTGGGCCAGTCGCGATCCAGCGGCGCGTTCTCCGACGTGGATATGGGCTGTGCGTCCGATGTCCACCAGGTGTCGCTGCTGCGCCGAGGTCCGCCTCCGACGGCCACGCCCCCGATTTCCGCCTCATGCAAGCCAGCGTCGATGCGACACAATCTGATGGCGTGTGCCAAAAACCCAGGGCAATTCAGGAACAAACGGCGCAAAATGGTAATATTCGGGAGACCCAGCGATTCGGCCCCTTAGTAAATGAGCCCCAACACTTTAGAAAACTGTGCACCTAAAGGAGCGGAGTTTGCGACACATTTATTACTGCGACTTGACACAATTGTGTTGCACCCTGTATGTTGTAAGTGCACCAAAAAAGGTGTCCACACCTTCTATAGAAGCTCCAATTGCGCCAGATAATTCAACAGTGGGCACCAGTATTGAGTTATCAGGTGCACCCTGAACATTAGTGAGGCAAATTAAACTGAGGCAGTTTGCAGCACTTTTTATAAATCAGGCCCTTTAACTGCCTGTATCCCAGTCCAGTTTCAAACAATCATGATACAATTTGAAAGATGATATTCTTATCTGTAAAATTACACCATGTATCCAGGTATTACAAAGCCCAAGGTACTGTGAAGTGAAGACTCCCCCTTCATCCTCTAAAGGTGACTCATCTCAGGCAAATTTGACTCTTCTCAGTTTATTTGCATATGGTTTTCGAGGTAATTTATTAAAGGTAAACAGGCTACTTTTAGCTTAAGATGGAATTCTTGAAAGGACATTTCATACCTTAATGGAGCTGGTGACAAAGTGCCTTTAACGTTGTGTAATATTACATAGTCTGAATCCTTTTCATCCAGCGTCAGATAAAGAACATCATATTACATGCTATGCTATTACTTGCTTTGCAATCAGAACATGGTCGTGCACACCCAAAGCCTTGTTGGCTAAAAGTTTGTTGAACATAGAGACACATGACAAAACAGGGGCAACCTGCCTTGCTGATATGAATGATGACACTATGCGTATAAATAAGGCAACAACAATTTTCAGCAAAACAGTGCCCCCTGCTACACAAGATGATTTTAATTTGCAATTGGGTTTTAAACAAATGGAGGACCTCTTAATCAAGGAGTTGAAACTCTGGTGTTATTCAACAATACTTACATCATATTTGGACAATCAAATGGTCCCAATAGGAATGCGGATATATCTGTCTAACCATTTATCTATCTACCTTTTTGTCAATCTATTTATCTATCTTCTATCTTTATACATCCTCTATAATACATACCCTCTTATATACATCTATCAATCTTTTATCTCTCTTCTACTGTGTCTATCAAGCTAACTTTCTATATATAATTTACTTTATATTTATGCACCTACGAATATATGTATCATCATCTATCTCCTATAAAATTCTCCTACAGTTTCATATTACAGATTGCCTTACGATACTACTGTGTGTAACTACAAAGTGTTATTATTATGAAGAGCCTAAGGGGAGTCTCTTACTGAAAGTGACTGTTTATAAAATAGTTTTATTTTGGTATAGTATTGCACAGATCCCCAATTTGTCTAAAACTGCCCTTGGTTACTGGGAATAAGTTTGACAGGTCCTCCCACTTTGAAAGGTCTTTTCTAGAGATGAGCGAACACTAAAATGCTCGGGTACTCGTTATTCGAGACGAACTTTTCCCGATGCTCGAGTGCTCGTCTCGAATAACGAACCCCATTGAAGTCAATGGGAGACTCGAGCATTTTTCAAGGGGACCAAGGCTCTGCACAGGGAAGCTTGGCCAAACACCTGGGAACCTCAGAAAAGGATGGAAACACCACGGAAATGGAAAGGAAACAGCAGGGGCAGCATGCATGGATGCCTCTGAGGCTGCTTAATCGCACCATTATGCCGAAATTATGGGCAACAGCATGGCCATGACAGAGTGACAGAATGAAGCTAGATAGCATGTAAAACATCCAATAATTGACCCTGACACTATAGGGGACGGCATGCAGAGGCAGAGGCAGCGGCAGCAGGCTAGAGAGTGGCATGGCGACATACCCTAATTGGACTCAGGCTTCAAACCAATGGGTGTCAGAGAGGAACCAAAGGAGGTGAGCAAGAAGCGCTCAAATAATATCGTACTTTAGTCCTAGGCTACAATCATCAGCTGTAACAGTTATCACAGGTGTCTGTAATGAAGCTTTAGTGTTAATATTGATTCTTATGACAACCCAACATTTTTAAAATCCAATTGTCACAGAGACCAAAAAAGTTCTGGCTGGGATTACAATGATAAAATATACTGTTCCGACTTACATACAAACTCAACTTAAGAACAAACCTACCGACCCTATCTTGTATGTAACCCGGGGACTGCCTGTATACATCTTTCTGTAAAGTTCCTAGATTTTATTACATTAATGTTCTCTAGAGATGAGCGAACACTAAAATGCTCGGGTACTCGTTATTCGAGACGAACTTTTCCCGATGCTCGAGTGCTCGTCTCGAATAACGAACCCCATTGAAGTCAATGGGAGACTCGAGCATTTTTCAAGGGGACCAAGGCTCTGCACAGGGAAGCTTGGCCAAACACCTGGGAACCTCAGAAAAGGATGGAAACACCACGGAAATGGACAGGAAACAGCAGGGGCAGCATGCATGGATGCCTCTGAGGCTGCTTAATCGCACCATTATGCCAAAATTATGGGCAACAGCATGGCCATGACAGAGTGACCGAATGAGGCTAGATAGCATCTAAAACATCCAATAATTGACCCTGACACTATAGGGGACGGCATGCAGAGGCAGCGGCAGCAGCGGCAGGCTAGAGAGTGGCATGGCGACATACCCTAAATGGACTCAGGCTTCAAACCAATGGGTGGCAGAGAGGAACCAAAGGAGGTGAGCAAGAAGCGCTCAAATAATATCGGTACATGATAAAAGTTTGCCAGTATATTTTGTGGATTACACAGCAGGGTGGCGACAAAGTTAACATGGAAGCCATGAAAACAACCCAAAATTCTGCCTGACACAGCTCGTTTGATAAGGGGACCATGTATGGAGGCAGTGAACTAGTAGTAGATTAAAGGTGCTGCAGTTAAAACTATGTTAGTTGGATCTTGGCATGGAGCTGGCGCTCCGCTGCCAGGCGAGCTTTCGCCAATCCAAGCCCCTGTCTCTAGGCTACTCCCCAAACAGCACTT